>CAUYQV010147208.1:0-24600 GCA_963574575.1 Galagoides demidoff
AATGGTGAGGGTTCTGATTGCTCCCACTCTCCAACACAACTTGGTATTGTCAGTCTGTACTGCAGTATAGTGATAACTTCCTCTTTAAATAGAGTTGATTATAGACTTTAATTCTGCAGCAGAAAATCTATCTCCCTGGAAGATGTTATGAGAAATTTAAATTTAAGTTGAAACATTTAATTTTAGTTCATTTGAACTTTCCCCCTCACAGTTTGGCATACACACACACCCTCCCAAAACTTAAAGAACAAAACTGCATTCACTAGTTGAGAAAGAACTCTGTGATTTCCTATTGTGCTTTAGAAGGGAAAAAAAAAATCATGCATTTGTACGGTTAGAAAAACAGAGAGAAACGGTGTAGCATCTTATTATCTTTAGGAGGATCATTTCAAAACCTCAGAAACCGTCTCTAACCAGGGCTATAAAAGGCAGCTCCAAGTGGGGTGGGACACACAGGAAACGCTCGTTAATCAGGCACACTGTGAGTGAAGTCCTTACTTCTAGGAATCATTTCTAATCATTTGTAATTAGAGTAATGCTTTTGAAAATGTTTGCCTTGCTAACCATGAGGAGTTGAAAGTCTCTCTTTTGGGAAAGTGAGCAGATGGTGTCACTTCATTTACTTTTTCCTGCATGGCGGAAGGGCTGAGGGATTTAACTGTCCTTTCCATGTCTCCTGCCTCGGGTTTGGACAGTTGTCTAGTCTGTGGTCATAGCTCTTGGCTCAGCTATTTCTTGTCCGGTTCCCTTTGTCTGATATCACTTTGATCCTTGCCCAATATCAGCTATGCCTTGCTTGGATGATTCTCTCACTCTGGCTCTTACTCTTTTCCTTGGCAGAAGTCGTCTTTTCTTTTGGTTATAAGACTCTGGCCAGTAATGAGGTGGTAAGCTCCTGTCGAAGCAGCAGGAGTTGTCAATGCTCCCTTTCTTTCATTAACTTTCTTGGGGTGTAGCCACAACAGCGAGACTTCGGGGACTGAGATTTAACCTTCTCCAGCACTGATCATTTTTCCACATGGATTCACATGGCCCCATAGCCCCTTGGCCTCTTTCACTAGCCCCCTCCCTTCACCCTGGTTTTTCATAGTTTATCTTGAACTTTCTGTCCAATGCTCTCCAGGGCCACTATGAAATAATATGCTGAAGCATTTCTTGCTTTAGTTAACTACCTTTTATTCATTGCTGTTAAAAGAAAAGAACTTTCATACGGCGTTAACAAAAGGTTCTTAAACTTCAGATAACAGCTGTGGCAAACTATCTTTTCCCTTATGTAAAACAAGCACATAATTGGTAAATATTCTTTTGTAGCGTAATATCAATTTATTTTCATCCTAGTAGAATGAAAATCTTTATATTTTTTTACTTAATAGTAATGACTATATATGTGTGTGTGTACGAAGTATAATGTATAATTAAAAATATGTGCTTTTTAAAGTAGTTGAATATTCATATAAGCACTCACCATTCAATTCATTATGGAAGAAGCAATGTTTTGATGGACAGATTGAGGACTTTGACCTGCGGAGCTTAAAGTGACAATAATAAGAATAGTATTACCAATAATAATAATCATGATAATTAGGCCATCATATTTTGCATGCCTACTATGTGACAGATACAGCGCCAGACATTATGTGTTATATGTGTGCGTGTAAAATTTCCAGTTCTCACATAAAACCTATCTTACAGTTATGATCATGGACATTATTTTACAGGTAAGGAAAATGAAGCATGAACAGTTTTCAAAGTTGAAAGACTAGATGTACTTGATATTTCAAGCTTATTTTGAATTGATTTCTGCGTGTCAATGGAACACACATCTTTACGAATGCTTTCTCTTATAGATGAGATATTGTATATAAGTGTGTTTCTATATAAATGAGGTGTATTCATTTACTTATAATCACTTATGGATTACATTTTTGCTTTTATAGGATTAGAAAGTATAGAGCTAAATGTGACTGTGTGATTGGCTAATTTTAACTGTGATGTTAATTCCATTGATTTCCAGCTTACTATTAGTGACTATGATGATTTCCATTCTCTCAATCTGTATTAACACCAATGCAGGTGAATGTCCACATGGAATAGTATTTTCTTACTATGTCCCATTAAGGGCTTTATTATAGTTTTTCATTTCCTGGAATGTTAGTTCCTCTAATGTTCCTGCATTTTCATTCTGGGTTCAACTCTTTTTTACTCATATTTGAAGATGTACATTTTTGATCATCTTTTACCAGTAGCAGTCGTAGGCTTTTAGTTACCCCAGAAAAATTATAAAGCAATTATGTTGACACAGTGCATTTTACCTCTTATATTTGTTGGCACAGGAAAAATGCCAGTCTAAGCAAGTTCATTCTCCTCAGGTATCCTACTAACAGCAATTGAGTAACATGTATGTACTATGGCAATTGCCTTAAAGGCCAGGAAGTGAGTTCTGAAAAGAATATATAGGAACTCTTATATTACAGAGAGATAACATTGTAAAGACACTGAAACTTGTAGTCAAAAAATTCATTTTAACTGTTGTTTGTAAGGAGATCTGAGGTGTTAAATTATTTCATTTATTTCGGTTTGACAAAATATCAGTCACAAGTAGGAAAAATAATTCCTTGTGTCTCTGTATTCTTAAATTAATTCATCATTAATAAATGTTTTCAAGCTTAAACAAAATGCTATTACAAAAATTATTTGAAAAATAGACCTTTAAAAGAGTAGTTTTAGGTTCATAGCAAAATGAAACAGAGGCACAGAGATTTCCCTAGACATGTATAGCCGACCTCATTATCAATATCTCCCACCAGAGTGACATATTTATTATAAATTGATGAACCTATATTGACATATCATTATGACACAGGTCCAGAGCTGAGTTCACTCTAGGTGTTAAAGTGTATAACGGCATGAATCCACCATTATAGTACCATAAAGAGTACTTTCACTGCTCCTGTATCTTTTTTTGTTTGTTTTCTTTAAGCTTTCAATAAATCTTTATTTGTTACAGAGATAATAATAAATAATTATAAGGTAAATGTTTTTATATGTTTATTGCTCATTTTCATTCTCTATTTTGTGAATTTTTAATGCCCTTGCATTTTTGAAAGTATGTGTGTATTCATTTTTTAACAGACACATTAAGTAAGTATAAAATATCTTTAATTTATTTTGAATTGATGTTTTTTATATGGTGAAAGGTAAGGGTCTAGTTTGATTATTCTACCTGTGGATTATCCAATTTCCCCAGTCCCGTTTGTTGGAGAACTATCTTTTTCCCAGTTCTTGGCAGTTTTGTAAAAAATCAGTTGGCTATCGGTGTATCAACTTATTTCAGAGCTCTCTGTTCTTCTGCATTGGTCTCTGTGCCTATTTTTATGCCAGTACCATGCTGTTTGGGTTATTATAGCTTTGAAGTTAGGTAGTACGATGCCTCTAGCTTTGTTCTTTTGCTCAAGATGACTTTGGCTATTTTGCGTCTTTGGTGGTTCTTTATAAACTATCTGAAAAAGAAATTAATAAAACCATCCCACTTATATAAGTACAAAGAGTAAGCTACATAGGAATAAACTTAACCAAAGACCCGAAAGATCTCTACACTGAAAACTATTGGCCATTGATGAAAGAAATCAAAGGGGATATAAATAAATGAAGAGATATCCTGTACGTGTTGAGTGGAAGAATTGATATTATTAAAATGGTCATGCTATCCAAAGCTAGCTACAGATTAAGTGCAAGCCCTATCAAAATGCTAATGCTATTTACTGAAATAGGAAAATAAAATTTCCATGTCTTTTCATAAATTGGTAGTTCATTTCTTTTAAGTAAAAATTTATAACTTTTCGGTGGTTAAGCCCTTTAATTTTTTCCTCCAGAATTTCTGATCTGTTTTAAGCACTGAAGCTAAAGGAATTAAAACAGTCAAGCACAGTGGAAAACACCTTGGAATGAGAGCGGGGGAACTTGGCTGCCGTCCCTGATCTCAACACCTGCGGGGAACCTTGACTAAGATTCTCGTCTTTGAGGCTCTTCCTTTTCTATGAAATAAGGGATTTGGGAAAATGTTCTATTCTATCCTTTCAAGTTCCAGGCATTTATGATTATCATCTGCCATAAGAGAAGATATATTCTTCCATCCAAGACTGGATGCGATACTTTACTAAAACTATTTGAGTGTATCGTGCGAAATATTATTCACCATGTGAGATGGGGAGGAATATGAAAATTTACCTAAGGTTTTGTAACCAATGGTTACTCCTTCATCACTGATCGAGTAAATTGAAGATAACTGTTTCTTTGATCTTGACACTTCCCACTTTAAAGTCCTTCAGTAGCTTCTCATTGCCTTTCAGATAAAGGTTGGCCTCTTGAGACAGGCCTGCAAGTTCATTGCCCATCCTCTATCATCATTTAGCCCCTGGATTAATTGAGGTAGGTTGAATGGGTAATGGCTCAAACACAGCGAAGGATGTGCATTTCTTGTTTAAACCATAGTTCATCAAGGGTTTCCTGTTGGCAGGCCTTCGGCAGGGCCTCAGAGACCTCGGTTCTTCCCGAGTTCTACCATCCTCCAGACTTTCTGGTATTCACCTGATAAACAGGAAAGGGAGAATGGGCCTGGGCTCAGCAGTGACACACCTTATTTCTACTCACATTCTATTGGGGAGAAATAGTCACAAGCCACACCTAAATACCAAATGAGAAGCTGGCAAATACAATGCCGCTCACTGTCCAAGATGACGAACTGTGGGGCACAACCAGCAGGGGCTACCACAGTTTCATCTCCGTCATTAAGTCTTAATTTTCTTGGTGCCTGGAAGGCTGACACTCTCTTCACCCAGGAGCCCCTTCTTCTTCTCCTGCCTCAGACTCAGCCCTCAGATCTTAAGTGGCAGTGACTTTCCTTCCGTGCACTCACTAACTTTGTTTCTGTTCTATTTTTCATCTCACTTGAATACTCTTGGCAGAGTATCCTAATTAATTATGTTTTCTCTGTTAGGTTCTAAAAGTCCTTGAAGGCAGAGATCTTAGTTTAGTTTTCTTTTTCCCTGTTTGGTTTAAAATTGATAGAACACGTAAGTGAAAAATGACAGAAAGAAGGAAAGGAAAAAGAAAAAGAGTAATTGTGGGGACTAGGAAAAAGATAATGGGCTACAATGTCACGTCTTTCTTGTTTTCTTTTTCACTGAAAAGACTTTTGAGCATGGTATTGTCAGAAAAAAACAGGTTCATCACTCTTTGTGGCCACAATAAGGGATAGGTTATACTACAATAATTTGTTGTATTATTATAGAATAAAATTTTACTCCCTAGAATGAAAAGAAAACACTAATCTCAAATGCAAGGGGCTGAATCTCAAAATATTTTCAGTCGCATTCTTGACTTGCCTCTCAGTAGTGGTCTTTCAAAATACTTGGTGTCTTAGTGATGCTACAAGAATTCTGATCATCTACACTGAATAGTAAGTTTCTCCTTTTCTCTATGAGGGTAAGAGGCTGTAGAAGAAGGATGAAGTGAAGATCAGATTCATTATGGGTTTTCTTCTGAGAGAATTATCTGAAGATTTGAAAACATAAACAGCTGAACTAATCCTCAAATTACTGTGAACCTGTTATTTTACTTAAATATCTTACAACCACAACACTATAATGTTTTCAAATTTCAGATTTAAAAATATATGTGCAAAATTCCTTTTTTAGTTTAATAGGGAAATGTATAAACAGAAATTACTATGTGGTGAAGCAGGTCTGTGAACTTCCAGAAAAAAAAAAAATATATATATATATATATATATATAAAGAGAGAGAGAATTTATCAATGTGGCAACTAGTATTGCTGCTGCAAACCAAATTGTAATATATTTTAGGAACTACACCTAGAAGTAAGAGAATAAATAAAATTCCACAGAATTATACTGTCATATAGTGGATACAAGTCAAATAATCTAAAACTATGTACTATTCAGTGATATATAACTGAGACTACTTCCAATCATCTCCACTGAATAGTAACTTTCTCCTTTTCTCTATGAGGTAAGTTTATGTTTTCAAATCTTCAGGTAATTCTCTCAGAAGAAAACCCATAATGAATCTGATCTTCACTTCATCCTTCTTCTGGAAAAAAGAAAACACACAATCATTTAAAAATAACTTTATAAGTGTTTTATTTCAGATGTAAAACTCAACTGTTTTCTAGAGCAATCTTTTTGGCTCACGTTCTCACTGAAATAGTTGACAGATAAGCTTTAGATAAAATGTATTCAAATATAAAATTTATTTTAAAGTAAAAATTCAGACTTCATGAGTCACCAAAGTTTTCCACATCAGTGTATGAAGTCCACAAAATATATTAGTTATAGCAGAGTTCTATTGATGCTGTTCATAAAAAGTTTCTGTCTGGCATGGATTAGATAAAAAATTAACAAAACCATCATTTTATAAATATTAACTTATATAAGTACTAAAATCATAAAGAAATACAGACAGTCATAGCATTTAAGTACCCAGACAGGATTTGGGGGCTTATTGCTATCATTGTTTGTAGACATTGCAGATAATTCAAACTTATTTCCATGTGCTGAGTTGTCAATCTAGTTGAATTCAAATGTTCACCACCTGTTATTTTAAAAAATTTTAGACTGCTATAAGGGTACATACAATTAGGTTACATTGCTTGTGTTTGCAAGGTAAAGTCCAAGGTGAAGTTGTGTCCTTTACTCAGGAAGTGCGCTTTATACATGTACGTTAGACTCCATAGGTGGTAACTTACTGAGCCCCTTCCCCCACCCTCTGCTTGAATTTTATATTTTTCTCATTGGATCTGTAGTTATTAATCTACTAATTTCAAGTTGGTATTGAGTACATGGGATGCTTGAGTTTCCATTTCCATGGTACTTTACTTAGGAGAATGTTCTGCTAACCCTTCCAGTTAAATACAAATGATACAAAAGTCTCTACCATTTTCATGGTGGAATAGTTTTTCACAGTATATATGTGTGTGTGTGTGTGTATACATACATATATATATATATATATATATATATATCACAGTTTATTAATCAAGTCATGGATTAATGGGCAATTGGGCTTTTTCCACATTTTTTGTGATTGGGCTGCTATAAACATTGAAGTGAAAGGGGCCTTGTGGTAAAGATAACTTTTTCTTCTTTTGGCCAAATACCTAGTAATGGGATTGCAGGATCACATGGAAGGTCTATTTTTAGTTCTTTATGGAGTCTCCATACTTCTTTCCATAAATGCTGTACTAGGTTACAGTCCCACTAACAGTGTATCTTAATCTAGTATTACTGGACTATCTCAAGGCCAAAGATGAGAAAATGTAACACTGATTTTTAAACAAAAATTATCCAAAAGGCTTAGAATTATACCATTTTAAAATAAATTGTGGTATATGTACACCATGGAATATTATGCAGCCTTAAAGAAAGATGGAGACTCTACCTCTTTCATGTTCACATGGATGGAGCTGGAACATATTCTTTTTAGCAAAGTATCTCAAGAATGGAAGAAAAAGTATCCAATGTACTCAGCCTTACTATGAAACTAATTTATAGCTTATAATCCAATTATAGCTCAAGAATATGGGGAAAGTGGGTAATTGGTAGGACCACACCTACAATGCATCTTACAAGGGTACATGTGAAACTTACTAAATGTAGAATATAAATGTCTTAACACAATAAGTAAGAAAATGCCATGAAGGTTATATTAACCAGTTTGATGAAAATATTTCAAATTGTATATAAAATCAGTACATTGTACCCCATGACTGCATTAATATACACAGCTATGATTTAATAAAAAATAAATAAAATAAAATATGGAGAGGCAACATTGTCTCTTATTTTCACTTCAAAGATGAGCAAACTGAGGCCAGAGAGATTTAAATGGCTTGCCTGAAGTAAAATGTATACTTAGTCATAGAATCAAGATGATTTTCCTTTGATTTTTAAAAGGCTATTTTTCAAAGATAATCTTCATTATTTGGATTTAGTTTGAAAGAAAAACTCTTTTTAAGGGAAAGAAAAGTAGCTTTACATTTAGACTGGTTTATTGTTTTCCATTTAATCTGTCAGCATATCAACAGTTGTTTCAGATATTTAGATACTTCGGTAATGTATTATTTACATTTCTCTTGAATGACAAAAACAAAACAATATACAGTGATGCTTTAATTAGAGTGATGCTGTCTCAAAGATTTTTTTAAAACTAAGGAAGCTCTTTGAAACTTAACACAAGGATGCTAATTCTGCTTTGCTCTTGCACCTGCTTGAAGGAATTTATTGGAAGAAATGAAATTGAACATATTTGTCCTTTTTATTAAAATCAGCTTAATAGTTCTTAGGACCACCTGTTACCACATTATATAATTCATCATTAGGTACAAGATTTTCTCCAGATGTTTAGCTTTCTGTGGAGGTTGTGGGTTTTTTGTTTTTTTTTTTTTTATAGGCCAGTGATTAATAGGTCACACTGTTTGCCTGTGGCAAATCTACAGGAGCAGATAGTTTAAAATATTTTATGTTACGAAAGAAAACTGGCTAAGAATTTTAAAGATTTCCTTTTTAGGTTTAACATGGAGCTAATATGGCATTACTAATAACATCTGATTACTAGGTAGAAATGTACTAATGTAAACCAACTTTGTACAGCTAAATTTAGGGGTTCCTTCATGAGTCTGTTTTAAATATCTTATTCTTACAATTATTTTCCTGGAACTGTCCATTGTTTGTATTCTAGGATAGCTTCATGCATTTTAAGTTAATTGCATAATTATACCAAGGCATAAGATAAACAATCTGTTGATTTTGTCTGTTACTTGGCAGTAGAAACACGATTCAGCAGGCAGACTATTTTCACTAGTCTTTTTCATGACCAGACAACATATGCTTTCAGTGAATTTTTGGCAGGATAAGAGGTAAGTTCTAGCTACTTCAAAACTGGAATCTTCCCTTCCAAGTACAGGAATAAGCTAATGGTGTCAGGAGATCCTCTCTGATAAATAAAGGTCAGTCTTCCTATAATTCTATCTTGTCAATGTTTTCTAATCCTGTATGGAAATTATGTTAAAGACTCGTTTGAAAAGAAGAGGGTGGCTAAGAATGTGAACTTGTGGTATAAATATCATTGTACTTATCATTTGCTATATCTTGGGTCCTCTTTGTTGGCTGTTAAGGCTTGGGATGAGTAGCATATCCCCAGTATAAGGAATGCAAATAATGAGGTCTCTTTCCTAACTCACTAGCTTTTAAATTAAGCCCAAGCTTCTTTGCAGCAGAATGGAAATAGGACTAATGAGCTAAGCCAACATACAGGGCCTGACCCAAGTTTAAGACTTGTAGAGAGAATAACTTCTTTAGGAAGTTTGAAAATAACTTATTTTCCTTTGATGTACTGCACAGTCCATCATATGCAATACCTCATGAGACTCCCTAAAATTTGATTGCCAATGCTGCTTCTGCATAAGAAGGATTCCACCAGTTCCCAGTAGCCCCTTCCCTAAATGCAGTCCACTATAAACAGCACTAAGCTGGGGGCCATGACAGCACTCAAGGATTTAACATAGATAATTCTTGGTCACAACTCTTTATTCTACCTCGATTACGTTTTTTTTTTTTTTTTACTTTCTTGTTGGATCTAGAGTAAATCTGAGCATTTTAAGTATATGAGTTAATGTGGTATGTGAGTTATTTACTCTGATTTACAGAATATTCACAAAACTTTACTGAATTTTTTTTTTTCTTGTTGCATGAAGTCACCTATTCCTAATTAAATAACAGTTTTCAACTTTGTGGTTCTCATTTGTCATACAACTTTTCTAATCTAATAACAATGTCTTCGGTGGGGGAGAGTTTTCCTGGAAATACATTATTGTGAAAATATAGGTATTTATACATAGCAGAAAAGCCATAATTGACCACCTCCCTAGGTTGATCACATGGATCAATGTAGGGAGGGATTCTGGTTCAAAAGATAAGGAAAAGGAAGATGGCGGACTAGGAACACCTCTCTGCAAGCCTGCTCACAGCAAGGCAGGCAAAAGAAAAACCCCAACCATCTTTGGCAGGGAACACGGAGGCAGTGGTGGACTACAGGAGCCAGCAAAGAGGTCAGGAGATGAAGAAAGCTGGCAGGAAAGGCAATAGTGTCAGGATGGGTGGAAACGAGCCAGCCAGCCAGTTCTCACACAGAGGACTGGAGATGAGAAGGCTGTATTGCAAGTTTTTGATTTTGGGTTGGTTTTCACATTGGAGCTATCTTGGAGGTCTTATACAAGTGGGTAGACTAGGTGTCCACCAGCCAGGTTTGAATACCTAATGGGAAGGATCTCCCACCAGTTTGGCTGCTAGCTGGGCTGCCACTGTGGGAAGGTCAGGTGGGAGAAACAATGTGCAGGGTCCTAATACATAGCTGGTTCTGGTTCCTGTTGGCTTCAGGCATCCACTCTTGGGGTGAGCTGAGAGGCTCCTACAACCCTAAGGGAATTGTTGTCAGGGGGCACTGTAAGATATGCCTACTAAGGATTCTGGCAAGAGCTTTAAGGCCCCCACTCTGTAAAGACTGAATGCTGAAGACAAACAGACAATGACGGAGGGCAACTAAGTAAGGAAAACAAGACCTTATCTCCCAGACAACTAGAGTGGTTTCTGGTTGTGTTCTCCACCTCCTAACACTACCGTGCCACCTGGTGTCCAGGAAATATATTACAATACATACATATATTTAGTTATACATATATATGCATATTTCTGTTGTTTTTGCTTCCTTTCCCATTTTTTTTTCTTTCCTCTTTTTTGTTTCTGGAGTTGTTGTTGTTTTTGGTTTTGGGTTTTTTCATTTGTTTTTCTTTATTTGTATTCTTAACTTTAATTTTTATTTTCTTCAGCCCCTTTTCTTTTATTCTTGCTTTCTTTTTTATTTCTCTCTTTTTTTCTCTCTCTTACTTGAGATTTTTCTGCTTTGCTCATCTTCCCTACATGAAGTTCTCATACAATGATTAAGATATCCTTTTTCTTTCTTTACCTTATATACTTGTATTTTTAATTTACTTTATCTCTTTTTACTTTTTTCTGTTCTTTGAATGCTGAAGGGGCCACAGCATTGGTCTGGCTAGGAGGTCACACAGTGGTCTGGCTCAAGGAGGTCATGAGCTCATGGTCCAGGGTGTCTTTCTACCTTTGGCCTTTGGAAAGTAGGTACTGGCATGTCCCCACTATGACATGCTGCTGAATTTTTCTTTTTCTCTCTTTCTCTTGCTATAATTGGCAGAGGTGGGTTTTTGCCTTTGCCCAGACTTGTAAAGAGCTCCAGAATTCAAAACACACATCCAGCCCAGCACCCCCAAATCCCAGAGTTGCAAACATGGCCATAGCACCTGGCCAAACAATACCATTTATCCTGTCACTCTTTCTCTCTTTATGTCCTTCTTTTCTGCTTTTCTCTAATTCATTTCTTTCACTGCTTCCCATTTGGTATTTTATTTTCTTTCTTTCTTCTTTCTCACTGCTAACTAATTACCCTTCTCTTACTTTAAGCCTTATTTTAAGAGGCCACTTTAACACGTAAGCTCTGAGACAAAGCAATTTAAAGAAAAAAAGGCAATGAGAAGGAAAAAGTAAGAAAAGCAACAAATATGGGAAGGAAATGAACAATAAAAAAGCACACATGAAGAGGAATCAACAGAAAAATTCTGGCACCATGAAAAACCAAAATAGAGCAACCAACCCAAGGCACAATGAGACTCCACTATAAAGAAGTAATGGGAAAGACAGACAGAGGACTTAAAATATGGCTGGTGAAGGCAAAAAGGGAATTGATGAGAAATTAGAAAAACAGAACGAAAAAATACATGAAAGATATGAAGAATATAGAAAGCATATGGCAGAGCTTAAGAAAAGGAAGGAGTCAATCAGAACACTTAAAGATTCAGTAGACAGTATCAATAATAGATTAGACCATTGAGAAGAAAGAATCTCAGAGATAGACAATAAAGTTCATGAGCTAACCCAAGTAGTTAAAGGAGCAGAAAAGAAGACATAGAGAGTATAATATTCACTGAGAGAATTATGGGACTTCATGAAGCATTCAAACGTATGAAATATAAGGACGTCTTATAAAAGAACATCCCAAAGGAATGGAAGCCCTACAGGAGGATATCACCAATGAAAACTTGCCAAGTTTCACTAAAGATTCTAAAACTCTGCTTTTAAAGGGTTATTGAACCCAGATCACCCTCTAAAAACAAAACAAACAGATCATCTCCAAGATACATTGTGATGAACCTGTCCAAAGTCAAGACATCACATTAAAATAGGCTTCATCTCAGGGATGGAAGGCTGTTTTAACATACTCAAATCCATAAATGTAACTCACTGTATCAACAGAAGCAAAAAAGAAAGACCAAATTATCCTATAAATAGATGCAGAAAAAGCATTTCATAAAATTCAGCAACCTTTCTAACAAGAACACTTAAGAAAATAGATATAAGTGGCACATTTCTTAAACTGGTTGAAGCCTTCTGTGACAAACCCACAGCTAATATCTTACTGGATGAAGTAAAACTGAGTTTTCCACATAGAACTGGATCCAGATGAGGGTGTCCTCCATTGCCACAACTATTCAACATAGTGTTACAAGTTATAGCCAATACAATCAAGCAAGAGAAGTTTATAAAGGGCATCCAAATGGGGGCAGAGGAAGATAAACTTTCACTTTTTGCTGATTATTTTATCCTATACTTTCAGAACACCAGAGACTCAAGCACAAGACTCCTGGAAGTGACCAAGAAATACAGTAAGATCTCAGGATATAAAATCAATGTCCACAAACCAGTAGCCTTTGTATATGCCAATAATAGCCTAGTTGAAAACTATTCAGTGACACAATTCCATTCAAAGAAAATGAAATACATAGGAATACACCTAATAAAAAATGTGAAGGGCCACTACAATGAGAATTATGAAACCCTAAGAAAAGAAATAGCAGATGATATTAACAAATGGAAGAGAATACCATGCTCTTGGCTGAGAAGAATCAACATTTTTAAAATGTCTATGCTATCCAAAGCAAACTATAGATTCAGTGCAATCCCCATTAAAATACCAACATCACACCTTGGGGATCTGGAAAAAAATAGTTCTTCATTTCCCATGGAAATGGAAATGAAAACATATAGCCAAGACAATTACTAGTAATAAGAACAAAGCCAGAGCATCACCCTACCAGACTTTAGGCTATATTACAAGCCCACAGTAATAAAAACAGCATGGTATTGTAACAAAAAAAGATTCATAGACATTTGGAATCAAATAGAAAACCAAGATATGAAACCAATCCCTATTCCTATCTGATCTTTGATAAACCCAACAAAGGCATACACTGGGAAAAAGAAACACTGTTCAACAAATGGTGCTAAGAGAACGGGATAACCACATGTAAAAGACTGAAACACGATTTGCATCTTTCATCACTTACAAAAATTGATTCAAGATGGATAAAAGATTTAAATCTAAATCATTAAATAATAAAATTATTTATTATAATATATAAATATATATAGAAGAAATTGTGGGAAAAACTCTTAAAGATATCAGCCCATGGAAAAATTTTAGGAAGAACACTTCCATGACAATTGCAACAACAACAAAAATTAACAAATGGGACTTAATTAATCTGAAAAGTTTCTGCACAACTAAGGACACAACAATCAAAGCAAATAGACAATCTTCAGAATGAGAAAGGATGTTTGCATATTACAAATCTGACAAAGGATTGATGACTAGCATCTATAAAGATCCAACTAATCAACAAAGAAGAGCAAACAATCCCATCTATCACTGGGGAAGAGACATGAATAGAACCTTCTCTAAGGAAGACAGATGAATGGCTAACATACATGAAAAAATGCTCATCATCCCTGATCATCAGAGAAATGCAAATCAAAACCACCTTGAGATATCACCTAACATGTGATTAGCCCACATCACTTAATCCTAAATTTGCAGCTGCTGGTGCAGATGGAACAATTTTACACTGTTGGTTGACCTGCAAACTAATACAGCTTCTTTGGAAAGAAGAATAAAAAATCCTCAAAAAATTCAAAGTAGATCTCCCATTTTACCAACCACAATCCCACTAGTAGGCATCTCCCCAGAAGGGAAAAAAAATCATTTTGTCATCAGGACATATGCACTAGATTTATTATTGCAGTTCAATTTTTAGTTACCAAGATGTGGAAACAACCTAAATGCCAATTAACTCAGGAATGGATTAATAAACTGCTGTATGTGCATACCATAGAATACTATTCAGCCATTATAAAGATGATGACTTCACATCTGTATTAATTTGGGTAGAGTTGAAACACATTCTTCTTAGTAAAGTATCATAAGAATGGAAAAGCAAGTATTCAATGTACTCAATGCTAATATGAAACCAGTAGACAATCCAATTCATGCTCCTATAGGAGGAAAACTCATTTCAATTCTAGTTGGGGGGCCAGGGAATTCTAGTAGAATGGAGGGAGGTTTGGGGGTGCTCCCACTGAATGGGCACAATTTAGGGGTAGATGAACACCTTTTGGTTCACAGTCAGGAACTCTACCTAACAAATTCAAATATTGTGATTTGATTGTTTGTACCTGCACATTAACCTGAAATTAAAAAAATTAAAAATAAAAAAGTCATTTGAGAAATCTTCTTGAGATAAGAGATCTTTGCTAGTTTTGCACCAAAAATATTTTTTGGTTTGATGGTAAAAATCTTTTTTACCCTAATTTTTTTCTCAACTGAGGAAACAGAACATTTACATAAGGTTTAGTATTTTATAGTTGAATGCAGAAGTTTACCTGCCTTCTTCCCTCCAGTTTCCTTTTAATACAAATTTGGGGATTGAGAGAATCAGAGAACAAGTTTTAAATCGACAAGGAATACAATTTATAAAAGTGACTTCTAAATTTTTGATCAAAGACATTTTTTGAATACATTTTTCTCCTATTTGGGCATTTGTGTGTATGCTCCTGTGCTGGAAACTAAAATCTTTCATTTCATCAACAATTACTACAAGCCTAGGCACTGGAGATGATAATAGGTAGAATAAATAAAAATCCCAGGCCTCATTGAATTTATGTTCTGTGTAACTAAACTCTAAAGTTTATTAGGTGGTAAGTGCTAGTGAGAAAAATAAAGAGTAAAAAGGATTGGGAGTAGTTAGGGGTGTGTAATTGTAAATGGGATGATTTCAGTAAGTCTTCCAGGCAGAAAGAACAGACGGCGCTGAGGCTCTGTGGGGGGAACATGCTGGATTAGGTTCACAGTCAGGAAAGACATGGGGACATAGGAGCAGAGTGAAAGGGGGAAGGTTTTACTTGAGAGGTTAAAAACGGTGGGCCAGATTAGGATGGCACTGCAAACTACTGTAAGAATTTGACTTTTACTCTGATTGAAAAGATATCATCAGAGCATTTTCAGCACAGGAGGGACTTGATCTGAGGTGAAATTTTAACGGAGGACTCTGGCAGTTATAGTGACTGTAGATTGTGACAGAGAGAGGTGAGAACAGGTGGGTAAGGTGGGCACATAAATTACTGATAGAAACAGAGAGTTTTATGCTCTTGAATGATCTTGGATCTAGTTTAGGAGCCAGACATGTCTACAAATTGTAAAGGTGAATACTGAACGGAAAGTAGGAAGAAAGTGTGGTCTGAGCAGTAGTCTGAGAAAAGAAGCAGGCTGTCTCATTGTCAAATGCACTCCTCCCCAACTCCTCCCATTCAAGGTGGATTGAATTCATAAAGTCCTGGGATGTGGAAGCAGAACAGGAGAGATGAAAGTTGACACATTTTTATCAAAAATGTGTATTTTTATGATAACTAATACATAGTGTGAGTTGTCAAGAAAAGTATAGATTAATAGGTAAACAATCAAACTTAAATTTAAAAAGTAAAAATCAACCATTATTATGAAATCATCACTGTTAACATTTGTATGTATAGTTGTCCTTCCATATATTTATGATGAATTGGTTCTGGAACCCCCACATGTACCAAAATATCCACATACCCAATACCATAGGTTGGCTCTACAGAACCCACCTGTACAAAATGTATGTCCCACATACATGTCTGGGACACATACATTGTCATATCCTACAAATATTGTACTTT
Organism: Galagoides demidoff; assembly: GCA_963574575.1. Taxonomy (NCBI): domain Eukaryota; kingdom Metazoa; phylum Chordata; class Mammalia; order Primates; family Galagidae; genus Galagoides; species Galagoides demidoff. The sequence continues at coordinate 16,181 of CAUYQV010147208.1, forward strand.
GAATCCCTTGTTAGTTGAAAAAAGCATGCACATAAATTCATGCCCGTGATGTTCAAGGGTCAACTATGTTTTATTTCAGCTTCTATCTATCTATCCATCTATCTGTCATCTTTTGATCTACTTATCCACGAATCTCTGAAGAATTAAAAACAAAAATACCCTGTGTAAGGGGATTCTGTTTCTCCACATAAGCTATACCATTAACATGTATTTATATCATGGAATACTTACGGAAGCTATGACATTTATGGCAGCATTATTTTACCATATGTCATGTTGTTAGACAAATAAAATGTTTTAGGTTGTTTTGATCATCCTCAACTACAAATATTTTAATATAATTAAATACACTTATGAATTCATTTACTAATGTATTTTGCATTTGTTACTTGGCATCTTGTGTCTTACATCTTTTTACCCTTGTTATGTCTTATTAAGGTGCATATGTACTTAATATATACACATTCTATTTTGTTATTTAATAAGATTATTCAACATGCTCCCATATATATTGCAAATATATTTGTCATTTTTGTGTAGTAATTTATATGCCAATATTTTAAAGTGGTAGGTAGGAAATATTTCATTTCTTATTTCCTTTTTTGATTGTTTCAGGTTAATTGAGGGTACAAAGAATTAGGTTACACTGTTTGCATTTGTTAGATAAAGTCCATCTTATAATTGTGTCCCACCCCCAAGGGGTACATAGCTGAGAGTTGTTTTCTCCATCTGTAACTGTAGTTCTATTTTATCCTGGGGTATTTTTTGCCTCCTATATTAATGCATTCTTTTAAAAAAATTTATCCATTCACTTTTTTCACCTTTTAAGATTTCATTCCCGTTTCTTTCTATTTCATTTTTTAAACCCAACCTAATTAACTCCAACAAGAAAGATCTAATAGCCAGTCATGAAATGAAGAAAAGAAAGCAAGAAAAAAAAAAACCCATCAACCGATTAGTATATCTTTCTCGTTATACAGTAGATTAGATATTACGGTTTTGACTTCCCAGTCTCATGAGAAAGACTTGGCTAAGAAAGACTACAACAAAGCGTTCATTAGTATGACATATGGCAAAAATAATGGAAGTGGGACCCAACAAACACATTCAGGTTAAAATCTTGAAGCTGTAATTGTAAGATAATTGCACAGTCTTATTGTCAAGCAGTTACAGCATGAGACTAATAGGATGCCAAGGGAAATGTTGATCAGTACTTGAGAGCCTTAATTTTCCCCAAATTTTATTCACCAACTTGTTCAATGAATAGGCCTCTCCTCTGAAGTTGCTATTCATGTTGTATTATTGAGCAGTCATGTGCTTTAAAGTGATCACCAAACAGAGCTGACTGAGAGGACGTGGAGTGGGCACTCAGATGAGAAAATGAGATACATTCTTCCAAAAAGTTTATTCCAAGATCTAGGAAATGCTCCTAACATCTAGTTTGCAATTAGAGCTAGATGGCAGTGACTGTACCAACAAGGCAGCTCATTATAAGCGTGCCAAATAACTATTGCATTAATCATTTTTGGAAATTTACTCCAGTTAAAGAAGCTACTTTGATGTTTCCAAGAATAATTTGTAGGATTGAGCAGAGGCTAAAGTCTAGGTGTATTTTCTTTAATGAGTTGATCTAGGATCACAAATATACATATTCTACCATAAAATGCTTATAAACAATATCATCTCAGGTATATTGAAATAATAAGTATTAAGATTTTCCAGTTAATCTATTTTAATATTAAAGTGATATATGCTATCTCTTGTTCTTATAGTTTATAGAATCATACATAGTTTTTCTCCCAATAACTGCTAATGAGTTTGTAATGAACTGTATTTACAGGGCATAGAAAAAGCAAAAAGAAATATCTCCATCTGAAGCGGGCAACCAAAATATGCTACATTTTATGTAGCATGATAATTTAATTAATATAAGAATTAACTGGTAAACTTTTGCCAGAATAAAATTATTGATTACCAAAGTTGCTTGAAACCTAAATTAGGTGGAATATATTTAAAGCAATTTTTTACATTAGAATCATTCAAGAACTTTCTAAACTCTCACTTTCAATAACTTTTTCTGCAAAGTAGAATGTGTACAATATTTGATCATGTGATCTAACAGGTTAACTTTATAGGCAAAAGCAAAAAATGCAAAGAGGTTTAGGGGATGTTCTCCAAATGATGCATCTTTTGACTTTAGAATTAAAGCTTCTTCTTCCTTCTAGGCTGACAGGACTATTTACATAAAGAAGAATTGGTATGCAGAGATGACACTTCAAATGAGAATCCAAGCAAATTAAAATATTTACTTAAAGATGTCTATTAGCTCTTTTATACTTTCTATGATTCTTTTAAAACATAAAATTGATCATGTCATTCTTCTGTTCAAAATCCTCAGGAACCACCTCGCTCCAATTCACTTAGGTGAGAAGTCAGTCTTACAAACCCTGCAGAATCCTGCTGCTATGTCCATTATTGCCCTGGAGCCTCATCTCCCACCACTCACCCCAGCTGACTCTGCCTCTTTCTTGGTTGTTCACATCTGCCAGGCACTCAGGATGTCTGAAACTTGGTAGTTCCTTCAGCTGGAATGTTTTTCCCCAGATGTGCCCCGTCTCTCTCCCTCACGTTCTTCACATCAGTGCTTCAATACTGCTCCTTAATTTGGGGAATGAGCACCCCCTGGTCTTTTAGACAGTTGCCAATTCTTCAGCCCCTCTTGCTGAGTCTCATCCAGTACAAAGCTCAGAGTTATTCCAGCCAAGGGGAAACACCTACCTGAAACTTTTTAGACTACAGACCATTTCCAGGGATGCCCGGCAAGGGTTATGAGTGAGTCTGCTTTGCTCAAGAGTCACAACATATATGAGCTTTTTCTTGGCTTGCCTTGTTTGAAATTATGTCATCATTGTTACCCAGACAGTACTTTCCTTTTCCTGTAGTGTATATTGCCTCTAACTTAGTGTATAATTTATTAATTTTGTCTGTCTCCTAACAGAATGTAAAGTAAACTCTTTGCAGTAGGGATTTTTATCTACTTGTCCACTGCTTATAGCACATTATTCCAAACAGTTCTTGGCACACACAATATATGTTTAAGAACATTTTTTGGCTGAATGAATACATTAATGAAATGAAAAGATGTATGGAAATTGATGGAAATTCATTTGAAGATGCTACATTGTGTTCAATTAATCTTATTGCCCATGCAGACTGTTATGATTCAAATCTCTTCTCTTCTGCAATCCATCAGGTACTGTCAAAGTTTTTTAAAATGTAGGTCTTCAAAGTATCAGAGTGTGATCCAAATTTAAACTGTTCAGAAAATTAAATATAATGGCCCCTTTCCTATAATTTTTTAACTGTAGTTGAGAAGTTATACATAATAGAAACCTCCAGTTTTAAACAACTCAGCTTTCCAATTTGTAAGTTCTAAAGTATCACTTCACTTCTGGGATCTCTGAAGCCAAGAAAGCAGCTTCTCAAAGATATGTTAACTAGCTTCTGATGCAACACAGTTCCAACCTGTGTTGTCTAAACATTTTTGTAGTTTTCTGAATCTTTACTGTTGTGACCAAAACAAAATATAGATTTAGGGATGAAATATGCTCCATATGAAAACTCGATTTGTTTTAGAGTCATTAAACTTCTATATCTTGTCTATTGTGTTTAATGAAAACAGGATGCTATCCGTGCTAGATATGTGAAAATGAGAAATTGTGGTACCTCAAAAGACTGAGAGCATTTATAACTAGTGACATTTTCAAATATTAAAACAATAACTTAAAAATAAGCATAGACAAATATCCTCCAAACCCAGACATTTGTTCTTTTACTTGGATGGATGAATCACAACATAATGTTGAATGATCACAACAGAAATTTCTTTTCTATGATGTTCCAAAAGAGTCGAGCTAATTTTTATTTGCACAAGTTAGGTTACTGGTTGCCCAGTAATATGCATAGTGACCAGGAAAGCTTACTAAAAGTCCTTGGGCAGTCCTGCTGAGTGCTGTCCCTTGGGTGTTGGCTATGTGAGTTGTCCACATTGTGAAAATCCATCCAGCTGTTGACTTATGGTCAAACATACCCTTTGATACAACACTTTCATCAAGATAAATGTTCACATTTTGTCACAACATTTTGAATTCAATTCCTGGAATAGAATTTTTGAACTTTAGGAACCTTAGAGATGATCTGAATCCAATTTCTGTATTTTGCTAATAAAAATTCTGCACCTCCCCCAAATTTAAGACAGAAATAAATAGTACCAAGGGGCATTAAGTATTGAATGTTTTGATTATTCAGAAATGGAAGAAAGAGCTTCTAGTTGGGGGCTAGAGGTCTTCCAAATGGGGAGAGAGAGGCCATATGCCCAGGACTAGCAGAAACAAAGGAATGGAACCTTAGATGTTGATAAGTTGGAGTGAGCACTCCTGTTTCTATGGAGTGTCAGGGAGAACTGAGAAATGGATGAAAAGCAAGGCTGGATTATGGTAGACTCTCAATTGTAGGCTTGGAAGTTTGAATTTTCTTCCTTCAATAGGGAAGAGCTGTTAATGATTTTTCAGAAAGGGGATTAAAGTTTTGCTCAAGAATATAACTTGGCTGCCATTGGATCCTGCAATTCCTCTACTAGGAGTATATCCAAAAGATTAAGACTCACTTTGCAAAAAAGATATTTAGCACCAGATTATTCATTGCAGCTCAATTTGTAATAGCCAAGTCATGGAAGACACCTAAGCACCCCATTGATCTATGAATGGATTAATAAATTGTGGTATATGTATACCATGGAATACTATGCAGCCCTTAAAAAGATGGAGCCTTTACTTCTTTTATGTTTACATGGAGGGACCTAGAACATATTCTCCTGAGTAAAGTATCTCAAGAATGGAGGGAAAATTATCCAATGTACTCAGTACTTCTATGAAACTAACTTATATTTATTCACACTTTCTTATGAAAGATAGAACACAACTATAGCCCAGGATGAAGGAGAGAAATGGGGTGGGAGGGACAAGGAGGGGGAGGTTTGATAGAGGGAGGGTGAAAGGTGGGACCACACCTGTGGAGCATATTGCAAGGGTACAAGTCAAATCTTTCAAGTGTAGAACATAAATGTCTTAACACAATAATCAAGCAAATGAGGTGAAAGCTATGTTGATTGGTTTGATGTAAGCACATCAGATTGTGTAAAAAAAATCAAAACATTGTACCCCACATTAAAAAAAAAAAGGAAAAGAACTTGCAGTAGTTTGGAAGTTTAGTGGGGTAGAAAAAAGACTAGATGAGCATTTAGTCTGAAATGATTAACATTTACGTGTAGTTACATTAGATTGTTGACATATATAGTTTAGGGAAAGAAAATTCTACCTATACTCAAGTTATGATCTACAAGGATGGAACAGAGAAGACAAAATGGGAAGAAGTGCTCTCTGGATTTAAGGGAATATGAGATCTAAGTGTAGATGTCAGCTACCTCTGTCACATGACTGTAGCACCAGGATAACTTCCTGGAGTATCACAAGATGATATATAGAATAGAGCAAAAAGAGGTCTCTTACCATCTCCCTCTCACTTTTTTCCAGTTTTAGATCAGATCAATGTTTCTCAGCCATCGAACACATCAGACTGAGAGGCCAAAATTCCCATTCCCTGTTGCTAAAGAACTCACATGCTGTGATGGAAACTAAAGTTAAAAAGTAAATAAAAAATGAAGATATTGTTGGAATCCACATATCAGTGGGAAAATTAAGCAAAATTAATGTGATCACTAATAGGTGAAAATATTAAGTTAGCAATAAAATAGCTTAGACAAAAGAGAAAAATGGAAATGATTTTTAGGACCATTATGTTCCAGATGGTCATGTAACTATCTGTAAAACAAGACAAATTACAGATGAACCCCATTATTTGTGAAGAGGAATATAATAAACACATTTGATAGTATTATGAAACCTATAGTATTTAAAATCTTATTTTGCTCTTGATAAAGATTGTGTGATTAAGGTTTTATCTTCCTAATTTATATATGGGAGTACAAAAATTTTTGCAAATATATTTTATGCATTATTTTAAAATACTTTCCCCTAAGACACTGCAATTTTAAGTTGTGATATTTATCCATTTTGGGCCAAATTTCTTACTAATAACCACATTTCTAATGTCATAATGCAAATCAATGAGAAAGACGATTCAATTAACAACTTTTTTAGCCTTTTTTGCATTGCAAGATCATACTTTCTAAAGTGAGTTTTATCCATAGTTAGATTATTTTCAACAAAAAGTAATTTACATTTGATTTAAGGAGCACACTTTTCTCATTAAAATATGCTACTCACAAATCCACAAGACAGTGTGTTTGGGGAGGCTAGGTGTATTAAATTATACATGGTCACTTAGGGAACTGTTCAAGGAAATACTAATAGCAACAGTATAAGCCCATAGGTATTCTGGCAAGTACATCCATCATGTGAGAACACTTGTCATTAATAAAGCCTTATTGCCAACTACAAAGAGCTTTCAAAGCATTTTCCACTTGGGTTGCTGTATTGTCTAGCAGATTTTAAGGATTCAGTTGCTGGCTTAGGAAATTGAAAATAAATGTCAAAACCCAAAGTGTGTAGTTCTGCAGCAAATACAGTATTCAGATTTGACTGGTTCTGGCTATAAGAAGATAAGCAAAAATAAGATGTAGAAATGAGTTTAACTATTTGAATACAGTGTGTTGAATAGAGTCATTGGCTGAAAGACTGCATTTAAGAAAAATAAGACACTTCTTACCAAGAGTATTCATCAAGCACTTCATCTTGTAAATCCTTATAACTAACTTGTCATCTCCCTATATTGACCTTCTATTTCCCCTATATTGTCATTTAAATTTTCATGTTTGATTCAGGTTTTTGCAGAATAATTAGACTGTTCCTTGATTGTAAAAAGGTTCTTTAAATGTTTTCTTAAATATGAATTCTATCAGAGTAAGCATTTCATAAATCTGCTTAATTCCAAATTATTTACCATCTATTAGAAAACTATTGAAAATATCAGTTGAATTAACAGCTACCATCCAAATACTTTCTATGTTCTAGGCACTGTGTTGTTTTGTAAGATTTATCTGCTTTAATCTTCAGACTATATCATTAACTTAAAAAAAAAAAAAGAGGTTTATACTTTGGAAAAGGAGAGTTGTATTTCTGGTAAAGAGGTTAGGGTTTATAGCCTATGGTGGCCATTCTGTCTAGCAGGTTGGGAAGCCAGACTCCTGACCACAAGCCAGGAACACATGCTTTAAGGTGAGGTCAAAGCAAATAGGATTTTAGGCAGTAGGGTGGCTAAATCAATATATATATGTAAGGAGCTACAGGAGGAGTCATGAATATTCATGACATGGGAAAACAGGTGCATGTGTCCTTGTGTTTCGTACCTCCCATCCTGTTGTGGCTGGAAACCCAGTTGTTAAGTTTTCTCTGTGGACTCTTTGGCTGAGATGACTTGATTCAGTCAGTGGTAGGGCTTAGGATTTTTATTTTTAGTTCGCAATCCCCACGTTTGGCCAAGATATGTCAGAGACAACGTTGATGACCAAACTTGATTTTCTCCTATTGCGGCCAGGATGGTATGCTTATTGGCCCCAGGTCCATCTAGGTCTTCTGCAGGAGCCCTAGGGCCAAGAGGAAAGGTTTAGATAGAGCCATAAAGGCTTACAGAAAATCAATGCTATGGGCCAGATGGGAATGGGAATGGACAAACATACATAAATCCCTCAAAATCTTTTGTTAATATAGGTAAAAACCTAAAGTTGTAAAATTACCTATCTATATATATTGAGCTACTGTAATCTTGGTCTTAATTACAGACTTACAGCCAATAGCTATGTAAACATAAGCATCCTGGTAAGACCATTTGAGTTAAGAAATTTAGAAGCTTTTGTTTCTTTGTGTCCACCTTGATCTTGAGGGTATGAACTAATACTCTTTCCCTAAGTAACCCTTCTATTTTATGCTTGCCCCTCTTCCACAATAGTGCATAGGCCGAGAAGGGGAGAAAGGGTCTGTATAGAAGCAGGGAACTGGCAATGGAAATAAATCAGGCCCAATGGGATTTCAAATAAGGAATAAGGCTTCACTGAATCATTTTCAGTTTTCAGGATATCATGATTCTGGTTTTCTCAGAAGTAAAATAAAAAGATAAAATAAAGTAAAGAAGTAAAAATAAGCTCAATCGGCTAAGGCGCCAGCCACGTACACCTAAGGTGGTGGGTTCGAATCCCCAGCTCAGGCCCGCCAAACAACAATGATGGCTGCAACCAAAAAATGGCCAGGCGTTGTGGCGGGCACCTGTGGTCCCAGCTACTTGGGAGGCAGAGGCAGGAGACTTGCTTGAGCCCAGGAGTTGGAGGTTGCTATGAGCTGTGATGC
>CAUYQV010147213.1:0-21825 GCA_963574575.1 Galagoides demidoff
TTGAGACGGAGCCTCAAGCTATCCCCCTGGGTAGAGTGCCATGGCATCACAGCTCATAGCAACCTCCAACTCCTGGGCTCAAGCGAGTCTCCTGCCTCTGCCTCCCAAGTAGCTGGGACCATAGGCGCCTGCCACAACGCCCGTCCATTTTTTGGTTGCAGTCATCATTGTTGTTTGGCGGCCCGGGCTGGGGATTCCAACCCACCACCTTAGGTGTATGTGGCTGGCGCCTTAGCCGATTGAGCCACAGGCGCCAAGCCTTGATTAGAATTTTTAAGGGAAATTCTAATTAGGGAAATGGGAATCAAAACCATGGTGAGACACCACTTCACACCCATTAGGATTGCTATTATAAAACTAAAACCCAGGAACAAACAAGTGTTGGAGAGTAGGTGGAGAAACGGGAAGCCTTGTGCACTGCTGATGTGGAGGTGGGAACGTGAAATGGTGCAGCCACCGGGAAAGGCAGGGGGGCATTTCCTTAAAACATTGAACGTAGAATTACCACATGATCCAGAATTTCAAAGAAGGTGAAAGCAGGGATCTGAACAGATATTTTCACACCCCTGTGAATAGCAGCATCATTCACAATAGCCAAAACATGGAAGCAACCCAAGTATCTATTGACAAATGAATGGAAGAACAGAACGTGGTCTATACATATTATGAATATTATTTAACCTTAAAAAGGGAGGAAATGTTGAGATATGATGCAACGTGGATGAACCTTGAGGACGTTATGCTGAGTGAAACAAGCAGGTAACAAGGAGACAAATACTGTGTGATTCTATATACATAGAATGAGGTTATCAACAGTAGTTAGATTCATAGAGACAGAAAGTGGAACTGTGGTTTCCAGGGTGTAGGCAGAGGGAAAATGGAGAATTCTTGTTCAACAGGTGCAGATTTTCACAGTGGCAAGATGTGAACGTCCTGGGGGTGGGTGGTGGAGATAGTTGCATAACACTGGGAATGTACTTAGGGTACAGAACTGTACACTTAAAAATAGCTGAAATAGTAAATTTTATGTTATGTATATATTAAAATTTAAAAATACTCAAGCATGTAAAGCTGCTAGGGAGAGTTGGGGGGCATTTGAGGGCTTCATGATGGGGTGATACTGGGGGGAGTGAGCTAGGAAGTAAAGGTTGGGAAACAGCATCCAGGAGAAGGGAACAGTAGTCACTAGGGCCTGAGTGCAGAGTCCTGGGCTCGTTAATGGCACAAGAGCAGTGTAGTAGAGTTAGAGCAAGTGAGGACAGAGAACAGGTTGGTTGAGGAGGGTGGCTCATTGGATCCTTTGGACTGGATAGTACGGAAGGCCTTTGGAGGCACTGAAGACCTCCAGTGGCTAGGTTAGGGAGTGTAAGAAGTGAGGGGTGGGGCTGCAGGCAGGGGATGAGCTGAGAGGACTGAGCAGTCACCAGGAGAGAGGCGATGCTACTGGGAACCAGGGCAGCAGCAATCAATATGATGAGAAGTGGCTGAATTAGAGATTCTACTGAAGGAAGAGCAGCAGACAGATACTGATAAATATAGAGAGAGGAATGAAAAGACTTGTTCTGTGGATTTTGGTCTGAGCAACCAGAAGGATGGGGTCACCATCTACTGGGGTTTGGAGCCCAGAGGAGTTGTGAGGTTAAGTCAAGAGTTAGTCTTGGTGCGTGATTAGGAGTTTGAGATGATTGGCGGCAAGAAATGGGGAAGGCACCAGCATAGAGATGAATTTGGAGCTGTAAGGCTACATGGATCCCCAAGGCATGAGTGTTGACAGAAAGGAGAAGGGCCCGGGATGGAGTCTGGAGGGCAGATGGGAAGGACCCAAGGGGAGGCAGGGGAGGAGCGGAAGAGCTCTGCCAAGCAGTTTGTGTGCATTATCCCAATAAATTCTCAAGGCAAATATGTGAAGTACATATGACTGTTCTACAGGTCAGGGGACAAAAATGTAGAGAGAAAAGGTAACTTGTCCAAAGTTAAATGGTAAAAAGAGCAGAGGCAGGATTCAAACTGGGCCTGGTGGATTGCACAGCTATGCATGGTGAAACTCCACCCCAGGTAATCTTTCTGTTGTGGTGGGAGAAGAACAGAGCCCAAGAGATTGAATCTGTAACTCGGGATAAGTAGGAGGCAGCCTGTCTTCCAAATGTCCACTGTCTGGTGGGTCAGCGGCCAGTGTGAGTCAGTCACCGGGCAGTGGTTCAGAGGCGGACACCCATAAAAGCGCCCCCCTGGGCAGGCTAGGCTTGACACTGACCACCAAGGCTGCACAGAGCCACCATGACCTAGAATGTGTGTGTGGGATGGAAGGAGACTGTCCGAATGACAGTGCCTGGGGACAGGCCAGATGTTAGGTTGGTTAGGCAGCATTCGGTGCAAGTTCACCAAAGCGCTGACCAAACACTCAGCGGTGTTATTGTTCAATCAGCCAGTTTTCAAGTAGCTACATGGTATGTCCACCTCTCACAAGGTAGAATCACAGGAACAATATTTACTCATGAACAAAATCTTAGAAGGAACCATTAATTTCTACTAAAATTAATGTAAAATACTACACTTTCTCCTATCAGGAATGTGAGTACATGCATCAAACTAGTAGTGTCCATAAGATACATTCATTATTAATTGCTCCCAACAGGGACCAATTTTGTGATTACACTAATCATCAGAAAAATTTTCAAAGGAATCTGATAGGAGGCAAAGGAATCTGCTGCGAAAACAAGTGGTATTAAATTTGAGGCAAGAATTTGGAAGTCCTACACTGCCGTAATCCTGCAATCCTGTTCTTATAAAAAGAGAAAAGGATCCTTAGAGCCATGGGAAGGTCATCTCTCATCATTCCTGTACTGCACTTCCCTGGAGTAGTCAAAACCCCTTGGGAAGAACAAAAGTTCAAGGCTGCAGCCTTTTCTTTCTTTCTTTCTTTCTTTCTTTTTTTTAAAATTAAATCATAGCTGTGTACGTTAATGCAACCATGGGGGACAATGTGCTAGTTTTACACACAATCTGAAATGCTTTCATCAAACTGGTCAACATAGCCTTCACAGCATTTTCTTAGTTATTGCGCTAAAACATTTATATTCTATACCTAGTAAATTTCACATGTACCCTTGTAAGATGCACTGTAGGTGTGGTCCCACCAATTACCTCCCTCCATCCATCCTCCCTTCTCCCCTTCCTTCCCTCCCATTTCTCCTTCTTGTTACGAAAGCTATAAATTGGTTTCGTAGTAAGACTGGGTACATTGGGTACTTTTTATTCCATTCTTGAGATAATTTGCTAAAAAGAATATGCCCCAGTTCCATCTATGTAAACATAAAGGAGGTAAAGTCTCCATCTTTCTTTAAGGCTGCATAATATTCCATAGTGTACATAAACCACAATGTATTAACTCATTCATGGGTGGATGGGCACTGGGCTTCTTCCATGACTTAGCAATTATGAATTGTGCTGCAATGAACATTCTGGTACATATATTTTTGTTATAATGCAATTTTTGGTCTTCTGGATATATACCTAGTAGGGGAATTGTAGGATCGAATGGCAGGTCTATTTTTAGATCTGTAAGTGGTCTACAAACATCTTTCCAAAAGCAACATATTAGTTTGCATTCCCATCAGCAATGTAGATACACATCCACGCCAACATCTCTGGTTTTGGGATTTTGTGATGTGGGCTAATCTTACTGGAGTTAGATGATATCTCAAAGTAGTTTTGATTTGCATTTCTGTGATGATTAAGGATGATGAGCATTTTTTCATGTGTCTGTAGGCTGTGTGCCTGTCTTCTTCAGAGAAGTTTTTCTTCAAGTCCCTTGCCCACCCTGAGATGGGATCACTTGTTCTTTTCTTGCTAATATGTTTGAGTTCTCTGTGGATTCTGGTTATGAAACCTTTGTCGGAGACATAACCCGCAAATATCTTCTCCCATGCTGCAGCCTTTTCTTACAGGACGTACTCACTGCTCTGTGCTGGCAGCTTGCTATGTGGACCCAGGACCCAGCAAGGAATAAGAGGGAGCACACATGGAGGCCATAATGAGAGGGTCAGATTTTCTTGCAAGGGTCACTGGAGTCATTGGAGGTCTTCATCATGGACTGGTGGGAGGAGGGAGACATGACATAATGCTTATTTATATTTATTGATTTATTTTTGAAGCCCTCTAATGGACACATATGTTTATTTAAAAAATTTTTTGACCCCTAAAGATGCTTATTTTTAAAATGTTTGATCATGTGCCTTGATCAAAATTTACAAGTTGATCCAAAACATATGAGTTCTGACAATTAAGTTTAAGAACTCATTCTAGAAAAAGTGCTACACATCTCACTGCTGAATGTCACTATGGTCATCTTGGACATACTCCCCTTGGAGAAGCTCTGCATTGACACTACTACCTACTCCATCTGTCAAAGCAATTTTGGAACTCTTTTTTTCTGGAATGGCCTTCAAAGCTGTTGCCATCCAAAAGTCTGATAATTAAGTTCACAAACTCATCCTAGAAAAAGTGCTCTGTCCCTCATTGCTGAATATCACTGTGGTCACCTTTGAAGTTTTCCCCTTGGCCATCTGGTGCAGGGTAGTGATAGTCAGCTCTGAGGGATGTAGTGCTTTTTGTAGAATGAGTTTGTGAACTTAATTGTCAGACCTTTGTACAGTGACAGCACTGAAGGCCATTTCAGAAAAAGAGTTCCAAACTTGTCAGACCTCATCTCTGAAAATGCAAAGAACTTAGCAAAGTTACAACAATTTAAAAAAAGGACCAAGTTGGAAGACTCTCACTGCATTATTTCAAAATTTATTATAAAGCTACTCAACATTCGGTGGTACGGGCATAAGGAAAGGCAAATAAATCAACAGGATAGAATGGAGAGTACTGAAAGAAACAAACCCACATACATATGACCCGTTTGATTTTTTGGACGATGTTGCCAAGACAGTAATGAGAAAAGAAATGCCTTTGCAACAGATGATGCTGGAATGGCCAGATAAACATATAGGGAAAAGTTAACCTTGATTCCTACCTCACCCTATACACAAAAATAATTTGGGGTGTATTATACACCTAAACATAGACTCTAAAATTACAAGGTTTGTAGAATGACAGAGGAGAATTTCCTTTACATTTTAGACTAGGTGGAGGTTTCTTATAGAGGACCCCCAAATCACTGACCATGAAAAAGAAAAAATACTGGTAAATTGGTCTTCATTAAAATTAAAAATCACTGTTCACCAGAAGACGTCATTAAGAAAACAAAAATGCAATTCACAAACTAAGAAAAAATACCTGCAATGCATATATCTGACAAAAACTTGTGTCCAGACGCAAAAGATTTGTATTCAGACTTTATGTATAAAGAATTCCTAGAACTCAAATAAAAAGACAACTTTTTTTTTAAATGGGGAAAAATATTTTAATAGACACACATGTCCAATAATCATATGAAAATATGTTTATCATCTTTCGTCATCTGAGAAATACATCTTTAAACCATAATGAGAAACCATTACGCTCTGTTCAGAATACCTCAAAATGGGAAAGTCTGACAGTGCTGGTGAGGATGTGGAGAAACTGGAACTCTCGTACATCACTGGTGGGAGTGTGAAGTGGTACAACTATTTTCTAAAACTGCCTGCTTCTTACAAAACTAAACCTCTGCATTAACCCTCCAAGTCGGCATTTCTGAGGACTTACAGAAGAGAAATGGACGTGTGTCCACAAAAAGATTTGTACACAAAACTTATATCGACTTTGTTCATAATAGTCACAAATTAGAAACAATGCAAATATGCCACAATAAGAGATTAGACAAATTATGGAACATTTTTAGGTGGAAATTACTAAAAATGAACTGTGAATATACACAACAACACGGATGCCTTATTTCTGTGAAAGAAGGCAGACCCCAAAAAGCAGGTACTGTGTCCTCCTACTGTGTACGTCCAAGAACAGGCAAATCTAGTGGATGGTGATAAAAAGGCAACAGGGTTGCCGGTGGGTGGGGACTCACTGCAGAGGGGCATCAGGACTCTTCACTGTGGGGACTGGAATGATTATGTGGGTAGGTAATTGACCAGAACTCATGCGCTTAAGCTCTGTGCATTTCACTTGATGTAAATTTTTCTTTAATACTAAAGTAATACTTTACTTAATAATGAGTAATAAGGCTTGGCACCTATGGCTCAAGTGGCTAAGGTGCCAGCCACATACACCTAAGGTGGTGGGTTCGAATCCAGCCCAGGCCCGCCAAACAACAATGATGGCTGCAACCAAAAAATAGCCGGGCATTGTGGCGGGCGCCTGTGGTCCCAGCCACTTGGGAGGCTGAGGCAGGAGACTCGCTTGAGCCCACGAGTTGGAGGTTGCTGTGAGCTGTGATGCCACAGCACTCTACCCAGGGGGACAGCTTGAGGCTCTGTCTCAAAAAAAAAAAAGAGTAATAAAAATCTCATAATGCCTGAAGTTTGGGGCAGGGTGGACAAAGGGGGCCGGGTGGGAGGCTGTTATAATAGTTCAGAACTGAAAGAGTGGTGGGGAGATGTACGAAGTGGCCAGACTTGGGGCCTTCTGGAGAGAGGGTTGAGGCTGGTTAGCCCAGTAGGCAAGAGAGTCTTGCTTAGAGCCCTAGACAACTAAATCTTTGAAACCCATTTATTTGTGTGTTTTACTCTAACCCTTTTTTTTCTAAAATAATTTGAAGCTAATTAGAACAAAGGACATGTATTCAATAAGGCTGATATAACTAAAGATTGAAACCAGCTGATAGAAGAAAGCAAGTATGTAGGTTTGGGGACTGCTGAGATCAGAACCTCTTTCTGCCCAGGCCGCTTGGCTGGAAACCTGACCTGGGCTGCTAATGGGTTGCAAAGGAGGCCGTGCAGGTCTTTTAACATTAGAGGAAAGGCAGCTCAGATAATGCACACCCAACCAGGTCTGAATCATGTTGGTTTTACATATTTGAGGAAGGATATATGTCTTTGAGAGACTCCTTGAGCTTAGGAAACAAAAACTATATACATTTTACAGAATTTGTAACATGATACATCACAAAGGTCTGCTGCATCAAATGTTTTACAAAGGAAAAGGAATATTTTAGGAAAATACCTCTGTTTGGGGCTGAATTTATTAAGTAGAAATGAAAATTGCATGGGCTGTAATTTGGATAAACTATAAACTTGGGTATATTATCCATGCATTCATGGGATTTACATTCTGATGTGGAGATTGAGTTTGATTTGAGTATATCAAGTGTACATGAAGGCAGCTATTGATATATGCAGTAGTGGAAATCCTGGAAAAGGTATGTAGCAAAATATATGTCGATTACTGATTGATCATTATCAGTACAATTCAGTTAGTGCTGCCCATTCAATAAAAGGAGAAACGTTCTTTATGAACAATGAACTAACCAGAGATGTAAGAAGAAATGAAGAAAAGAGAGAATTTATGTGCGAAGCAGATGTTAAAAATATACACCAGTAAGGCAGTCATTCATGTTAAGCCTCATCTCAGTTCTGGGATTTTGGTTTGGCCTCTAGAAATGGACCAGTCCAAATGCATGCTTAAGTCAACATCAGAGAATTAATGGCTCACACTCCTACAGACTTTCCCATCAGGCCTAATAGCAAAGGTTACTGTCTTGTGCAGAGACAGGGGAAGGGAAGTAATTGTCATGAACAATTTATAATTCTCCAAGATGGCTTGAGATGGGGTTGATTTTTCGACAAATGTGCTTGCAATTTATTTCAAATGGTTGAGTAAAAGTGACCACAGTTGGATACCACTAATGACAAAGTCATACTCGGGCATTGACAGTATATGTGAAGAGAAAGAAATATGAAGAAAACGGAATAGTTGGAAATGCCAAGGGATATGCTTCTTCCTGATGGATTAGGTTTGGCTAAAGCAGAGCAGGTGGATTCAGGCAAGGAAGGGTTTGTTGTGATGATTCCACATAGGGCGCCCCTCAGGAAGATTCCCTGGGGCACCATGACAGGTTGATGTCAGGTGGTTTCTGGGGACAGAATTGGGGTGGATCAGTGTTGCGGGCTGGGGCACTAGAGTCTCCGAGTGCCCTCGAGCAACGAGGGGCAGTGGCAGGATTTCCAAAGAACTTGAAGATCTGGTTTCTGATCCTTCCTCTGTCACCACGTGACTCTGGATAAGTCAGTAGACATCTTTGAGGCTGTTACATGGGGTCAGCCTCAGGAGTGTTGCTGTGAGAATTTGTGCAACACAGGGCCCTTGGGCCCTCCACAAATGTCTGTGAAGATCTGCTATAGTTGTTTTTTTATTATTTGCTAGTAACTAACTCTCCAGTGTGTGCTGAAGCTGGAGTCATGCGATGGTTCATGCTCAAGCCTGAGATATTTTAGGAAATAATCAATACAAGATGCATTGGGTTGGAGCCATGATCAGAGTCATAAATCTTGACAGCCTGCTGTTTGACAAAATTAATAACACTTGAGAGAAACATTGTAAAAACCTACAGGAGGGGAAAATACAGAGTATGTTTAGGCAGAGAGCTTAAGCCAATGTGGAAACAGAGTCATCCAAGGAAGGTTGGTGATTATCCTGCAGCCGGTGGGGCAGTGCACACACACACAGACACTTGTACACACCATGTGCACACACAATGTACATACATGCATATGCACAGATATATGTGTACACACAAATAGACACAAATGCACACATGTACATACAGACACATGCATGCCCACATACACACACACACAGGTAACAAGCATGATTTTTGTTGGCTGGTTCTCAGAAGAGACTGGCACATGAAGACAATTAGCATTAATTCCAACAATGGACAATTGCAGTCTGCCTATTCAAGGGTCCACCACCACCTTCTAAGGAAATACCTCTGCTTCTGAATTTTTGAAATGAAACAGTGACAGTATCTTTGCCCTGCTCATTTCTCACTGACAGAGGAGAGTATGCTCCTACAGCATGGGGATTTGTTGCTGTTGTGTTCAGTCAATAGGAGGCAGAAACTATAATCTTGTGATTTTTAAGACATCAAAGACCTGAGATGGTCTGTGGTTAGAAAGGAAAATGAAGAATATTGCTTTTCCTGTGTCCAAGGCGTTCCCAGAGCTCCCCAATCCTCTAGGCTCACGTTAGGATATTGCCAGGGTTTGAGCCAGTTGTTCTTGTTGGTCAGGATGTCAGTACAGAGAGGCTGGGGTGGTGGTATCCAATGGAGGATTGGAGCAGAGCTGTGAGGGTGCAAGGCTGTAGAGGGAACACTGGGGAGTTGGAGGGGACAAACCGGCTGAAGGCAAAGCAGGGTCTGGACAGTTTGCCTTGACCTCCATGTGGATGCAGTTGACTTTTGATTGTAGAAAAGTCTTTGAACACTGTGTGTGTGTGTGGTCAGAGACTAGAAGATCACATTTCAAAAAAGATGAAAATGTTTACTATAGTAGAGGGATGCAATTACTTTTTAATGTGAAAATTGCTTTCATTGTGTTTTTTTATTATAAAAATGAACATGCGTTTATTATAAAACACCGTGTATTTAAAAGGTTAGAAAACCACAAGGAAACCTTGACATTGGATCTGTCATGTTTTCAGGCAGAGAAAACAAAGAATTTTGTGGGTCGGAGCCTCGTCATAGGAGAAGTCCTTTCCATTGCAGACATGGCTACAGGAGTAAAGGTGAGAGGCGCTCGTGACCTTGTGCTTGTTATGAATGGCGGGGAGTGAAATCTCTGACCCTGGCAGCTTTCAGTCTGTTTTCTGGAATAGATTTAGATAAAAGGGTACACCTCACAATTCATCCCTCTGACTTCCCCTTTAACCAGTATATCCAATTCTGTTTTTGTTTTTTCTTTGCTTTTATTTTTTTTTGTATAGTGCTATTACATTTGTACCAGTCAATTATTTTCATTTATCTTAACATTATACAAACAGTATCATCATCATTTGTGATTTATTTTCTTCACTTAAATATTACTGCTAAGATTGATCCATATTGTTGCCAGTTGCTATATTTGTTAATTATTTTTTGTAAATTGTTATTTTGAAATAATTCTGGCAAAAGTCAAGAAAATAATGCACAGAGTCATGTGACCTCTGCCCATTCTCCCCTTGTAGTGACATCTTATTCATGTAGAGCAGTAATGTGGTATAAAACCAGGAAATAGTACGGTACTGTCATGGGATATAGATCCTTTTCAGACCTCCCCAGCTTTTACATGCACATAGTTCTCTGTGTGTGTGTATATGTGTGTGTGTAGTTCTGTGCAGCCTGACCCCATATATAACTACCGCCACAATGAGGATGTAGAACTGTCCCACTATCAGAAAGAAACTTCATGGTGCTACCTAGTCCTGTTTCGTTGTATCCAGCCCACCTCGCCCCTGTCCTTTGGCAACCATTATTCAGTTCTCCATCTCTACGGTTTTTGTCCATCTTGGAATGATGTCCATATGGAAGTTCATTCATTTTCCCCACTGTCTGACCCATAGCTTTTATTCATCCATTTTCTCAAGTTGTTTCCAGATCTTTGCTAATGTGAAAGGTGTTGCTATGAATACTCTTGTCCTCGTCTGGTGTTGAACATTAGCAAAAGCTTCCCTAGGTGTTCAACTAGGAATATGATTACTAGTTATAGGATAAGTGAATGCTCAACTTTAAAAGGCAGTGTCAGTCTATGCTCCAAAGTCATTAGTTCCATTCACAGTCTCATCAGCGGCAGGTACTCATGTGGATCCACATCCTTTCTCACACTTGGAATTCTTAGACTTTTCTACTTTGCCAATGGAATGGGTATAAAAGGGCATCCCACTGTGGTCTCGCTTTGAGTGTCCTGGATCTTGAAGGTTAGTGAACAGAATAGATCAGGTAGGCATGACTGTCACAGACCCTCTTGGCACCCTGAGCCTCCCCACAGAGAGTCATTACTATGGCCCTGTATATGCCCTCCTTCCCCTCCCTGGCTGCCACTAGGTCTCAAATAATTCTACATATTCAAACACTCAGTCTTGATGTCCCCAAAGGGGAGAAATTATAGTTAGAACGTGATGACAGAATGACCAGGTGGAAAGCCAGGTCATTGGCAATTATTTCTGTTTGTTGTAAATGTTTCCTATGGGTAGGAATGAAAGACAAAGAAATCTGTGAAGACAAAGAATCCTGTGTTGAGGGCATCCACCATCAGGTCCTTTCAGGGAGCTGGGCCTCCCTGAGATTTCAGCTAGACAGACACTCTTCCCTCCTGGATGGATCAGCTGTAGCTTTTAGGGTGAAGAACAGTCAGCTGAGCTGCAGTAAGTAGATCCTGGTCCAGACTTGTGATCTGCAATTTGTCCTTTTACCATGTCCGCCCCCCCCCCCGCCCCGCTTTCTCTTAGGCAAGGTTGTCACCATGGGGACATCTGCAAAGGGGTGGCAGGGCCTGAGCAGGGCGTCTTCTCTGGTCTCCACAGTCTGAGGCTGATGCATGAGTTGCACAGGGAATATTTGAAAGGATGAGGGAGGGGTAGCCTGTGGTTTAAAGCAGACTTACGAAGCATTTCAACCACCTGCGATGTGTGCATCTAATTTAGATCCTGACTCAAACAACAAACTGTAAAGAAAAATTATATGTCAGTTGGGGAAATCTGAACATTGGGTGTTTGATAATATTAGAGAATGATTATTGTATTTTTAGGTGGGATAATAGTTTTAGAGTTGTGTTTTAAAAATAAGTTTTTACCTCTTATATATGTGTAAGAAATATTTAGGGAGGACATGGTGTGATGTCTAGGATGAACATCAAGATGATCCAGGGTATAGGGAGGGAGTTCAGTGAACTCAAGTTTATCCTTGAGTTCCTTGTACCCTTCTATTTCATTTAAAATTTCACATGATAATTTTTTTTTTGAAAAGGTTTTACTCCTGAGTGTTCTAGAAGGAAACTGGAATAGAAATAGCTCTTTAAAATGGTCCTTTATCATGTGACTCTGTTGCTTAAAACCTTCCTGTTACACTTTGGGAAAACCCTCCAATCCTTGATGTGGCTCATGGGTCCCTGCAGGACGTGGCCCTGGTCACCTCTCCAGATGCGTGCTGCTGCTATTTCCTCTTCTCCCTAGGCCTCCTTCTGGTTCTTTTGCCCACTTTTGGACCACTCTTGCCACCCACGCTACACTGATCTTCACCCTCCTTCACCTGGCTGATAACCGTTCTTTGTTCAGGCCCCAGTTGACATGTTCTTCCCTAAGGGAAGCTCCTCCTAAACTTGCCATTTAAGTTCCATCTGCTTAATGGCACCTGTCTTTGTTCCTTGTACTTTTCCTTCAAAGCATATACCCATTTCGAATCTAAGTAGCATTTATTCATCTGATTACTTTGTTTCTTACCACCACTAGAGGGCAAACTTCTTGAAGATTATCATTCCTACCTTCTTGGTACAGAGTATGGTAGGTGTCAATATATGAGTATTAAGTAAATACATAGAACTGAAACGATATCACCATTTCTCAAAAGGCTAAACATAGAATTACATTGTGACCTAGCAGTCCACTAACTAGATGTATACCCTATAGAATTGAAAGCGGGGGCTCAAGCAGATACTGTATGCAAATGTTCACTGTGGTATTATTCACAATATCTAAAAGGTAGAAACAAACCAAGTGTCCATCAGTAGATGAGTAGATAAACAAAATGTAGTGTATACACACAATGGAATACCATCCAGCCACATAAAGGAATAAAGTTCTGACACCTGCTACAATATGTTGATGAATCTTGAAAACATTATGCTAAATAAAATAAGCCAGATACGAAAGGACAAATATTATGTGAATCTGCTTATGTGAAATATCTAGAGTAAGCAAATTTATAGAGACAGAAGGTAGGTTAGAGGTTCCTGGAGCCTAGGGGGAGGGAAGAATCCGAAGTTATTGCTTAATCTGTAAAGAGTTTCTGTTCAGGATGATGAAAAAGTTTTGGAAATAGTGGTGATGGTTGCACGACATTGTGAATAAATGCCACTGAATTGTACAGTCAAAGATGGCTAAAATGGCAAACCTTATGCTATTTATATATTTTACTGTAATGAAAATAAGAATTAAAACATTATTGTTAACTCTGTTAGCTTTTCCACATATCGGTCATTGTGGGAGATTTTCCCCCCATTTTTTCCTGAACTTGGAAATCGTAGGTAGTTAGAGGCACCTGTAGATTGAGTCCCTGTATCTGGCCAGCAGGGCCATGGTTATCTTTTCTGTTGTTGGTGGAGGGAGATGTCCAGGAGGGCATGTGGTATGCTGGGAATAGTTCCTGTGAGCTCTGATTTGGTTGGGGGCTCCCCAAATCCCACTGCTAGCCCAAGAGCAGCTGGTGGTTCCTGCCTTTTGCTGGACCTGGCTGTCAACTGGAGGAGGGGATGTCAGCAACAATGTGTCAAAGTCAACTGTGCCCTGCAGGTCTGGTGCCTTTTATCTCTCACGCCAGGTCTGTGTTTATCCAGGGGCTTTGCATTTTCCTGAGTGCTTTGGACAAACACATTTGACTCACATAGCCAAGTGCTGGCAGGGCTGGGGATTGGCTCTGGGCACAGCTGACAGTGGCAGGGATGGGCATAGCAGGGAGAGGCCAGAAAAAAAGGCTGTCTTTCCTGGAGCTTTGAATCCTCACTCTAGCTTGGGAGCAAGCCCAGGTCTTCTGCCAGAAACGTGGATGCAATCTGGAAGGACTCTAAGGCTGAAAAAAATCACAGTATGCTTCCTTTTCTCCTTCCTTGCAGCTGCTCTCTTTTTTTTCATTTGAATCATCTTTCTGTCTTAGCCTGCTAGGGTTGCTGTAACAAAATACCACAAACTGGTTAGCTTAAACAACAGAAATTTATTTCCCCACCTTTCTGGAGGCTTAGAAGTAAAGATCAGGGTGTCAGCATGGTCAGGTTCTGTTGAGGGCTCTTTTCCTGGCTTGCATATGACTGCCTTCTTGCTGTCTTCACATTATGGAGAGGTGGTAGTCTCTCTGTCTCATCTTATAAGGGGACTAATCCCATCATGGGGGCCACACCCTTATAAAACTCTTTTAACCCAAATTACCTCCCAAAGTCCTTATCTCCAAATACCATCACATATGATGGGGTTAGGGCATCAGCATACGAAATTTTGGGGTGGGAGGCATAATTCTGAGTGCATTTATAAGGTCACCCTTATCTAAAAAACCACTTCCAGGGCCTCATTTTATCCCATTTGCTCTTGGAATGCAAAGATCCAAGTACACTTTAAGTTTGTTTAGGAGAAGGTCTGTTGAGCTGTTATATAGAAAGTCCTCTTGCAGCCATGGTACTGGGCAGGCTTCTTGCATGCGGAACAGACCTCACTGGTCCGTTGTGGAAGGGACATGGTCAGAACAAGGTGGGCTCACATTCTATCTGTAGGACTTCCCAGTCATGGTTCTAGCATGTTAGTTTTCTCTTTTGTAAAGGTGACATTGCTAATGCCCATTCATAGGTTGTGTGCAGATTTCAATTGAGCCCTGTGCTAATCCTGGCATGTAGCAAGAGGGAGGTCAATGAGGGATAGGAACTATAACCCCCTGGGACATGGGCAGAGGCCTCTTGTAAGAATCCTCTATCTAGTAGCTCTGTAGGTGAATGGAGGTGAGACTGACCTACCTTCCCAGGTCTAGCGGAGCAGATTTCCCTCCCATTTTGGGGTGTCTCCTTCTAATTTCCATTTGAAAGCTAAGAGGCCCTGCCAGGGCCCTGTCCTTTGGCCCCCGTAGCCTGTCCTGGCCACACCTTCCAGTCTTTAAGTATCTACAACTGTGGCCCTTGGACGCTGCTGCCAGCCCTTGCTGGGCAACTCATTGTCATTATTTCACGAACCTGATGCTATAGCTGTGCCTTTTCTTCTCCATAGATGTGAGTGAGGAGAGATGGGGCTTTCCCAGACAGAAAGGCAAGGTGGGCGCATGCTCGAAGTTAGAGTTTTCGTTAGATTTCCCCTGCTCCTTTTTATTTCCTTGCCCTTGCTTTCTCCAGTCTCTCTTGGAACAAATGGACCTGTGTGTGTCCTGTTTAGGACACTGGGAAGTCATGGCAGCGGTGGACACGGTGCCCTCTTAGAGGACACTTTGAACCCTCCCTCAGCATGGTTGGTGCCATATCTGTCAGGCTCAGCATCTCTCTGTCTTAACATGTCTGTCCCTTCCTCCTGGCTCCTCCCAGCTTCCTGCTGCACCTCTGCCTGTTGACTCAGGTCACAGACCAGGTGTCTCTTGGGGTCCTCTCCTTCCTTCTCCCAAACCCACTCCATTGGTTCCTTCTCCAGAATCTACCCTGAATCCCTCTGCTTCCCTTCCAGAAAGCACCTGCTGAAAGCATGTCAAGCCTGAAGTCTTCTGCTTAGGGTCCACCAGGAGCTCTTCTTGCACTTGGCCCAGCATTGTTGTCAGATTACCTGCCATTCAGAGAGTGTGGCTTTTGTGGGAGAAGAACCTCACATTTGACCTGTGTTGGTTGGGGTTGCCCAGATACCACCTCTGTTAACCGTTGCAGTTTTCTCCAAACCTATAGGTACAACCCCACAGCCCAGGGCTCCTTAAATACATTTGGTGAAAGGGGGATTTCAAAATGTGGCTGAAACACTATGGGTTTTCCTCCTTCCTTAAACCCAGAAAACAAATATATTGTCAATAATGCATTAATCACCAGCCAAAGAGATTTAGTGGTGGAAAGTCCAACTTTAGTGTTAGGAAAATATTTTTTTTTTTCTTTTAACTTAACTTCTAAGATGGTTTAAGGAGAAAACATGTACTATTTGGATTGTTTACATTTCTGGTGCTGGAATTAGCAATGCAATTTGCAGCGCCTGCGATGATTCTGTGAAGTGTGCTGAGTCATCAGGGCGTGAAACATCTTCCCAGGATACTTTATGATTCCCCAGATGAAAAGCACTTCACATGTCAGATGTGATTAGTGAAATTTGAGTGTCCTGACATCAGAGCATTTTGGCTGCTCAGGGCTGTTGGAACCAATCAAGTGCCATTTAGGAAGTTAGCCCTAGGTTGATGGTACATGCGGGAGACAGTGGGTGCCTCCAAATGCGGTGACCCCAGGACAACAGTCCAGTCCAAACCTGCCAAAACAAAAGTGGCACTTCCTGGCTGTTGTAACTGCTGTATATTGCACCCACGATGTGCTGTGCATGCCTCTGAGCACTTTACGTGAGGAGTCCTGGGTGCAGCAGGCTTCAGGGGTGGGTGTGCGGGATCTGTCTCTCCCATGTCTGCCTCCCGCCTCTACCTGGCCCCAGGCCTCGGCTTCCTTTAGCAGCTCCTGGCCATATGGCTGCCAGCAGCAGAGGTCTCCATCCCTCCATGCCTCACCAAGGAGGGCGTCTCTTGTGCAGTAGCTCACCCACCTGTCCCAGCTATCTCTTTGAGTCGACCCACCCAGGGCCCAGGTCTATCCCTGGAGCCATCCTTATGGACAGGGGGATAACATCACCCAGATCCTAAAACTGGGAGTGGGATGGACACCACACACAAACCATTTGGACTGATTCTTGTGGGGGATGGCTCTGAGGCAGAGGAAAACTGGACTGTGTGGTTAGGTCGGGTTGGGGGGTGCGAGTACTGACCTGCAGACACAGTGGGTCCCTGCACTCAGTTCTTCTGTCTCTGCAGCAGTCACTCTGCTCTTTCCAGATGGTCCTGTTTAAGCCACTCTTTCTCATCTTCTTCTTCCTCCTCCCTGTCAGCACTGCTTTTCCAGGGATTCCAAAAGATTAGGTGGAGTGCTAGGTACTTGGCCCTTGCATTATCATGGTACCCCTATTGGGGAGCACTAGGTGTCAGGTGGCTGGGGTTGGAGCCGCAGCCCTTCCCCCCTTTCTCAGGGTGTGGCCCCAGGCAAGATACTTTCCCTCTGTGAACCCCAGTGTCCTCCACTGTTAAGTTGGGGTGATGAGGTTTTCTTCTCAGGGCTGCTGTGAGCACCGTCCAGTTTGTGTGCGTGGAGTTCAGTGTGTGGGGAGCTCATTTGCTCCATTCCTCAGATGAGGAAGCTTAGGCTGCCGTGTCATCTGTCCAGGATCCCACAGCCAGTGGGGGATGAATGCCCAGTCTGTCCCATTGCCCCTCCCCAAACCTTTCCTGTTTGCCGGCTGCTTCCCATGGTGGGGCTCCCCTGGCAGATGGGCCAGCGTCTGGGGTCACAGCACACACACTTTGCTGCAAGCCTTCTGCATCCCGTGCCCCGAGCTAGATCTGGACAGGGCAGAGTGAGGGCTCAGAGCAGTTATTTGATGGGGTGGGGGCGGAGTGGCCCTGAGCATGGAGGACTCACTTGCTGAGGAAGTTGGGTTGTCCCCTCTGAGGCAGTGATCCACCATCCTTGTCTGCAGAGAGACGGTGGAGCTTGCAACTGGTAGAGGGGGAGAAAGAGGAAGCTTGCCACTGGCGGGACTTAGGCAAAGCTTAGGGAGCCAAATAGATGCTCCTTGAATGGAATGTGCCAGAGATTTATCATTTAGTTGTTGGCTCTTGCTAATGATGGTTTGTATTGTCCTTGTTTCTAGTGTGGAATAATTTACTGGCTGTTTGGTGGTGCTGTCAGGAATCTCGGAAGCCCCAGACATATTACCAAGTGGTTTCAGCCACTCCAGGTATGGTCTGAGCCTCAATAGATGCCTTTTATGGAGAGCCTTAAAAATCCTCAGTAGTTAGATGTATGTGTGTGTGTTTCAAGAAAAGGAAAATAAAAGAGAATTTGTGTTTGCAAAAGTCTCATACATGATGAGAATTCCAAGACTATCATTTTTTTTTATTGTGTATGTTTGTCATGTTGTAAGCCCACACGAGCTTGTCATCAGACTGAATTTTTAATCTCCAGTTCACCTGTCCCTCTCTTACTGCCATTCTTAAAGGTCTGAGAGCTCTGTGGTTAGAGCCCCCATCTGACCAGCTAATTCCCTTTCTAATATCTGGTGAACTCCAGGAGCAGAAATACACTGGGATGTTTGCAATGACCGAGAGGGGCCATGGGAGCAACGTGAGAGGGATCCAGACGGAAGCCACTTTTGACCGCTCTGCACAGGTGAGGATTTCACCTTTGGCCAACTGTTCAGGGCCGCAGGAAACCTGCACAGAACCAGGCTGTCCCTCTCCAGCATCATACCCTCTGGGTGTGCTCTCTGGCCCAGGGGCTCAGATGCAGAGCAAACGTCTAGGTGTTCTAGTCGAGGTGGATGTATGCCCAGCCCTTGTGAATCCCGCACCAACCTATGACGTGCTGGGCATGGCTCCAAGCACACTGCGTGTGCTTGTTAACTTAATCCCTTGTCATAACCCCATGAGAACTACACTAAAGCCATTTCATTGTGCATGGTAACCTGCACTGACCTTCTACATGAGGGGAGAGCTTCACCAATCTTACTATTTTATTTTCCTTTTGCTAATGTTTTTTCTTTTCCTTTCCTTGTTTTCCTCTTCCCTCCTCTTTCTTTTTGTTTTCTGTTTTTCTTTCCTTCTCTTCTTACTAATTGACAGAATGTTGGTCAAGTCTCTCAGAATTGATCTCTCTCCCCGTGATGGGTCTCAACCTGCATTGTGAACACTCTGTAACCCTGGCTGCTCCCATGCTCTCCTGACCAAAGAAGCCACCGTTTACTTATGTCACTGTGCTTTATAGTTTCTAGCTTGAAACTGGGTCTTCCTAAGCACGACAAAGGGATAAATGCATTATGAAGTTCTTTCTAGAAATGAGGCTTTGTAAGTCAGTGTGTGTAAATATGAGCTGGGTGTGGGCGTGGTGTGGACATGGGGCTGCTCCGTCTATCATGTTCCCCGAGTTAGTCCTTTAGAGTCTGATTGTCATTAGCAGGGCCTCCTGATCCACTAATGCTAGGTGTAGGTGACCAGAGTCCAGAATGAAAGATTCAGGGGGAGGTTGTATGAGAAGATGCTCTGCTTTCCCTGTGGTTCTGATATTAGTTCTCTGCAGCAGCCAATGATGTCCAAGGTCATGGTGAGAACAAGAACAAGCACTGCTGTTTATTGACTACTCACTGTGTGCCGTGCTCTAAGTCAAACCCATGTAGTATTCTGCATTTCCTCCCAGGGACAATCCCATAAACATGACTTTGAGCCTTTCCTATTAACTGAGCACAGATGGATTAGGCCCTAGGTTAAGCCCTCTGCATGCAACATTGTGTCAAATGCTCTATAATCTTAGAACATATTAGAAAGGTATTATTGTCCCTACTTTACAGATGGGGAAACTGAGGCTCACAGAGATTAAAAAACTGACTCTGGTTACCCAGTTAATAAACCAGTCTTATGTTCAGTTGTTATGGTTGACTTAGCAGTGTGGCTTTCCTGCTAGTGATGCCATGCTGGCCTAACATCCTTTGGATTGGGGCTGGCTGGTTCTTTTTCTCCCTGCGCCATGGTATTGAGGTCACCTTGCTGTCATTGATGGGGAGGGGGGAACCACCTGCAATTCTTATTTATTTGTTTCTTCTCACAATTATTTTTTCCCACAAAAATAATTTCCTGTGTTGGTCCCATTTTCCCCAAACAGCATAAATGATTTAGCTACCTGGCATTTCTCAGCAGCTGCCACTGTCTGACAGGGGAGTTGCAAAGTTGAAATCGTAATGACGGGGAGCCCCCGGTGAGCACTGTGCCCCCCGAGGGTGGGAGAGAGAACAAGCCCATCATAAACTCACACCGCCGAGAATTGACATAGCAGGGGATGGATTTCTCCCTTCATCAGGTTCTGTGTTTTCCCCTTCATTTCCCTTTTAAAATGTTAGCGAGTATTAAATGAGTGTTCTCTCCCTCAAGGACTGTTTGAATCTCTTGTCTTTTCTTGGTTATTCCTTCCTGTAGGTTGGTTGTTTTATATTTATTTGGGGGGTGGGGTGGGTAGTGTTACGGATAGTTCAGGGGGAAGAGAGAGTTTCATGATTACCCTTTATGCTAAATAGTAAAAATAAATGAAGTTATGAGCTCTCAGGCCAAAGTCATCTTGTTTAGCACTTATAACACTGACGATTTTGCTGGCCTCCAACAAATAATTATTCTAGTAACTGATATACATGGTGTGCGGTATTTAGAGTGAGCTTTAACTCCAGGTTTTTGGCTGATGCAAACTTTCCAAATCAAGTATTTTGCCAGAAGTGACAGATCTCCTTTCCCAGGGTGTAGCAGATGTTTACAGGGGATGGATGGCTTCCTGCGCCCTCCCCATCCCAGCAGATCTTTTCTGCCAGGCCAGTGTTTCCTCAGCTACTTTCCTTCCTTCTCCCCACCTTCTGCCTTCAGGTGTAAGCTTTCCCCTATCCGCATGGGTTGTGGCAACCCTCGTGTCTTTTACTGTACCTAACCTCAAGGAATTCTTTTCTTTTCTTTGAGAAGTCCTGGCTGGCTCGGTAAGACAAGGGCAGCCTCTGGAGACTTCTCTTAAAAAGGTTCAGTTTGCCCATTTATGTTTCTGAACAGCCCTTGCACATGTTAAAAGTTTCTCTGTGCAAACATATGTCAAGGAATGTTTTCTTAGGCCTTAAGACTGTATTTTTTGGCCAGAGGAAAAGTATTGTCCATATGCTTTCTAGTCTGAAATCTGAGATAATCTTCGTGTGATCAATAGCTTGTTGGTTTAGTTCACCCACATCTTCAACAGTGTCAACTACGATTAAATTTGTAGTTCAACTCTGCCATTTCCCCTGGGCTCCCTAAGTTGTCCCTGGGTACCCTGTATCCAGAGCTGGAAGTATGGTCAGTCCTTCCTTGGCAAGAAGTTTAAAGATAACCCAGGTGTCAAGTGAGATGGGGGATGACCACAAAGTGAAGGGGAGTGTTCCCACTGTGAGCCTCGTATTGGCTTCCAGAGAGTAGGCAACAGGAGTTATGAACAGAGACTGAGAACAAAAAGCCTGCCTGCTCTTCCTGTTTCTTTGTGACCAGTGTTAGTTTCAGACTGTTTTGAGCTGGAATCCTTGGAGATATTCAGAGACAAAGTGCTTGGTACCTTCTGGGATTTTTCCTTCCTAAGATGGAGACTCATTTACGAGTGCTTTTAAGAGCTTGACATATGAACCTCTTGGGAGGACCCTTAACTATTACATTCACTGATCAGGAAAATAAAGAGGCAGGCTCTGAAGCAATCATCTGAAGGCTTAAATGCTTGATTTCTTTTTATAAAAACCAAAATCGTTATTGCTTGATATTCTAAGCAATGGCAGAAAGAGGTCACAGTTGCCTATTAGTCTTGCTTGCATCCAGGCATCCAGTTTTGGCCTTTGGTTACTTGGTTGCTGTTTCCACAGACCCATGTGTTGGAGGCAGGGATGTTCAGGGCCCAGGAAACAGCAAAGGCCATGAGGAACCAAGTGATTTTCCCAGGAGGGGCAAACAGTAGCAGCCAAAATAAAAGAGATGGATGTGGACCCTGGAATGATCCATCTAGGGGCCC
This sequence comes from Galagoides demidoff, assembly GCA_963574575.1. NCBI lineage: Eukaryota > Metazoa > Chordata > Mammalia > Primates > Galagidae > Galagoides > Galagoides demidoff. Next base: position 21,435 of record CAUYQV010147213.1, read on the forward strand.
AGATCGTTGGATGTTCCACCAACAAAAGGTGGGATATTTCTCACAGGTGGGGTGTATGGGGGTTTAGGGGTGTGTGGAGAGCTGAGTATGGACCATCAGGGCTTTTTAGCAGTTTTGGTGTTAGATTATTTAATTTTTATTTTTTTTATTTTTTTATTGAATGGTAACTATGTACATTAATGCACTTCTGGGGTATAGTGTGGGGTTTTCACATGCAATCTGAAATACTTCCATCAAACTGATCAACACCGCCTTCATGTCATTTTCTCAGTTATAGTTTTAAAACGTTCTGATTCTACTCTTAGAGAGTTTCACTTGTACCCCTGTAAGATAGACCTCAAAAATGGTCCCTCCAATCCCCCTCCCTCCACCCATTCCCCCCTCCCTTCTC
>CAUYQV010147214.1:0-11312 GCA_963574575.1 Galagoides demidoff
TTACTTGGGAGGCTGAGGCAAGAGAATCAGTTAAGCCCAAGTGTTTGAGGTTGCTGTGAACTGATGCCATGGCACTCTACTGAGGGTAACAAAGTGAGACTCTGTCTCAAAAAAAAAAAAAAAAAAAGAAAGAAAATCACAATAGCTGAAGTTCTGGTATACAGTAAACTCAAAGTTTTTTGTTTTCTTTTAAGAACACTATCTGGTCAGATGGAGGGAGGGTGAATGGTGGGACCACACCTGTGGTGCATATTGCAAGGGTACATGTCAGATCTATTAAGTATAGAGTATAAATGTCTTCACACAATAATTAAATGAGGAGAGGGATATATTAACCAGTACGATGTAAGCATTCCAAATTATAAATGAAATCAGCACATTATACCCCATAAATGCATTAATGTATACATGATCTACCTCTTTATGATTTAATTTTTAAAAAGAAAAAAAAAGAACCCTAAATACCTGTTATCTGATTTTCTCTTGTCACTGTGGTGTGTGAGATGTACTGTGATCCATGTCAACCCATCGTGTTTCCTTCCCTGAGGAATAGTGAGGTTTCAGTAGAAAAAGAAACTCCTCTTTTCCAAAATTTATTCTTCCTCTTATACTCTGAATCCTGGCCTCTTCTAATTCGTAAAAATTCTTCATTTGTTCATTTGTTTCTCTATCCATTTGCATAGTCTAGAAAATTGTCTTGAAATCCTACCATGTACTCAGGAGTATGTTAGGCCTTGCTAGCCTTTTAGGAGAACATGATGGAGAAGGAGGAGAGATGTGGCATTCAGTGCAACATGTAGGAAAACAGGCCCCAGCCTCTGTTCTAGCTCCCATTGTCAAACTGGAACAGAACAAAGCTTGTGTTTTCTGAGAGGAAGGGAGGGAACAGAAGGGGTTGGAGTCAGCCAGGAAAAGTTCAAGAACTGGAAGAGATTTTTGTACTATGAGTATTTTTCCAGTCCCAATAGCTGATGGGCCAAATACCTAGGAAGAATTCTAAAATGATAAGTACTGTCTTGGAAGTCAGTGAGCTTTAGGTCCGGGCGTCATCTCTGCACCTGCTTACATCAGAATGGAGAGCCAGTCTCTAATGGTACCAGCTGCATCCAGAACGAGATGGATTCAAACTCGCAGACTGACCCCTGGACGTCAGGATGGGTAGCTGTGCAGCCTCAGACCTCACTTAATTCATATTGCGATTAAGTAACCTCACCTATTAGATTATTTAATTTTTGTGTCCCATTTTTTAACATCCTAGTGGCACATTTTACCAGAGTCATCTTTTTCCACTGTGACATGATTCAAGGAAGGAAAAGGAATGAACATAGACGGCCGACAATTTGTAGCTTTAGTGGCAAAAAATCGAGTTCTATTTTCTCTGTGAATTAGAAAGTAAGTCCATCTGATGACAATGGGGAGGCAAACAGGTTAAATCATACTCAAATCTCTAAGGTCTCAAAAATGAAACAGAACAAAGCAAAATCACTCCCAGGTCCTCTCCTTCCCACTCTCCCCCAGATACCTTCTTTCCATTCTTTCTGCTGTCAAGACTCTAAACTTCTCCACCTGCCTGTGGCTTTGTTCTATTTGGTGCACTTTATTTGTTTTCTTTGGCTGTCAGAGATGGTTCCTGTGTCTCTCAGCTCTAAATTTCAATTTCTCAGAAATGAGAATCTGAGGGGGCACCTGAAACATGCGACTGTGGCCTGGCGTGCTATGATCCAGGTGGCCACTCCTGAGTGTCAGAGGGAATTGTTGTAAATCAGATCGCCCCATAAAGGTTCATCTGTGGTGTATCAGCCTCTCTGTGGGCTCCGTGTTTCTGCTTTGCTTCATTTGGGGAGACTACTTCGCAGTCTTTTCTGGGACCTCTGTCCTCCACCTTGCATGCTAGTGTTTGTCCAGATTCTTGTCAAAGGCCTCTTCCCACCCGTGGACCCTGCCCTTCATGATTCCACATGATTCCACCATTTTCTAAGAATGCAACAAACACGGATCAGATGATGTCTATTCCTCTTTTAATATCTCACTCCTAGGTGGTGGCTTGTAAAATATTACAGAGAAGAGAGCTGAGAGACAGAGAGAGAGAAAAATCTTGATAACTTCAGAAGTGTCAACACCCTGGGTGTAGCCAGCCTGAAAATAGATCTGCTCTAGGATTATTGGTAATAAGAATTTGTTTGAGCCAGGCTGAGCTGAATTTCTGTGACTTCCAATGAAAAGCATTTTGGACTGATGAAGGGATTTTTTATTGCAAGTGGGTTACTTCCTCAGTTTTCTCATCCCATTTGTTCACAATTCTTTTCTTGGTCAGCTCTCTCCCTCTCTCTGCAAATTACTCTAATATCAACCTCAAAAAACATTTTCATCCTTCTCCTGAAAAATTTTCACCATCCCTGCTGCCATCCTCCTTCTTTCCCAAATCAACATAGCTCCCCCACCCAGTGTGAATGCCGAGTGTTAGGAATCATTTCATCTGGATAAACTGTTAACTGTAGAGTGTGTGGTTGCCAGAGTTAGTTCAAACACAGACCTGTTTTCACTAGAGAAAGAGGAAATTTCAGGATGACCTCTAGTAAAACAAGAACACAAGTAACCTGAGATCCAGGCCTACCTATTTCAACAGAAAGCAACTAGCTGGGTAAACACATTCTAACACACAGACATTTCTGTCTTTCTATTTCTTCCTTAGTAGAAATTATGGTATCTGTTGCCCATAGCATTGTTGCAAAAATCCAGTTTGTAAGAACTATCAAATGCTTTAGAAATAGGAATCTGCTCTCTGACAATAAGCTCTTAGAAGAAAAAGACATATAATATAATGTGAGGGGAAATTAGGTAATAGTAAATGAAGAAGATCTCTTTTTTAATGAACAAGATGGTAAACCTCTAAATATATGTCTCCCACTTTTATCTTGGCAAAGATAGGAACACTTGTATTTTTGTTCATATCAACCATATGTTTGTAAATAAAATTCTGTTCACATGTTTACAGAGCAAACTTTGAATGCACGTATGTTACAGACCTCAATGTGTGTACAAAGGATTTAGAGAAAAAAGGAACCTAGGCATTTTTCAACACTATCCAGACATTATTTGTGTCTTGAGTGCAGGAGTATTAATCTAGCCTGAAATACAAAGTTGGACTATTCCTAAATATACTTATATTTCTCTAGATAGAGTTATGTTAAAGACTGAATATAACCTAATAAGATATCAGGAGAACAACATTTTAGAATTCCTGCAAGAAATTCCTAAGGCATTAAATTAAATTAAATGTAAATTAAATACAGATAATACATATATTTTGCCTGTAGCATGCATCCCAAGATATACTAGATATGACTGCAATCTTCTTAGAAATATTCATTAAATATGATTTCTTTTCTGTTTATGCAAAATATTGTAGGAAAAAAGGGACTCTATGAAATTGGAACAGAACACTAATTCTCTTGTATCTGTAAATAAATCCTTAAGCAAAAACCCACTTCTTTTTAAATGTACAGTAAATCCTCAGTTATCATTGCTGATAGGGGCTTGCAAAGCATAGCTTGAAGTGAAAGGACAATAACAGAAGCACTTTTTAAATAAATTAATTGATGTAGAGTTAATTTCCTTTGGTCTATTTCTAGTCACACAAAGATCACCAACCTTCTAAATAAAGGTCTCAAACAGTTCTAATATTAAACATTGAAATAAATGTGAAAAATATACATGTTTAAGAATGATTAATAAAAACAAGTAGGTAATTATTTACCCAGTTATCTCAGTTCAAGGTCAGTGTTGGGCACAGCCTATCCCTAAAGCTCAGGGCGCAAGGCAGGAACCCACCTTGGACACCCTGTTGCACTGCAGGGCACACCCAAACACATACTCACACTTACTCTGACTGGGAGGGTTTAGACACACTGATTAACCAAATGTGCACATAGCTGGTAGGTAGGAAGAGAACCCACCTAGTGAGAACATGCAAACTCCACTCAGGCAGGGGCTCCAGTGGCAATCAAGTTTGTATTTTTTTTTTCTCTTGGATATTAGAACAATACTCAGTGTTACCTGAGAACTTGACATAATACTTTTGAGAACTGACATAAAGCATTCATTAAGAAGGATACCCCCAAAAGAACAAATAGTATGAACATTACAGAAATGCAGAAGAGAGTATAGAAAGGGAAGAAATAGAAGCCTCGGTCCCTGGTCTACTTGTGTATCAGAGAGCTGTAGAGTCACACACGTCCCTGGGCCTCAGTCCCTGGTCTAGTTGTGTTTCAGAGAGCTGTAGAGTCACACACGTCCCTGGGTCTTTGTTTTCTCACCCGGATGAAGAGATTTTTGGGTTTCACCAGGCAGAGTCCAATCCACCCTAAATCGCATTTTAAGAAAGTGATTATTTAGTACAGTAAGGAGGAGAAGTACTTGATACATAATGAAAGCATATGCCCAGCCTTAGACAGTATTACAATGAAAAATGAAAGGTATATTTTTTTTTCCGAAAAGAAGTTTTTCTTTGAAATTATCAAATACCTTTATGAAAAGCTTATTCCATTTCATCCCTAAGAAAGAGGAACATGTGCTTATTTGTAAATGGTAGTCTTGTGATTTCTGCCATATTTTTCTTTAATTTGATCTTTAAATTAAATTACCTGCTTCATTTGTTACCTTTTCTCTAAATAGTTGAGAACTTAGAGAATTGGGCTATAGCTGGCACATAAAGGCATTAGGTGACCTAAAATTGTTTAGAATGTATTTGTGTTCTATTTTAAGTAAATCAAAGAAGAGTGACTAAAAAAGTTGCCTGGGGCTACTTTAACTCAGGCATCAAGGGGACAGGGGATTCACATGGGGCTTTGAATTACTATCACTTTTCTTTTTCTACTCAAAAGCAGATGCAGCAGGATCCACTTAAACATTACTCTTGTCAAATTGACGCTGGATTTCTCTTTTTCCTGAAGGCAATCTTACTAGCACAATATCATTATTACTGTGGAAGGATCTCAGACTGGCTCTGTGCTCAAGATGGCAAAATAATTTTAGTCTCCACAACATAAACAGACTAGCATTTTGAACACATACCTTTACTAGGGCTAGTTTGAGTCTTTCAGGACTGTTCTGAAATAAAATACAAGCCACTTAATCAACAAAGGCAATCCAAGAGAAATGAAGTCAGGCTCTGTGCAAATAAAGGTTAGGGCAATAGTCATTTGGGAATAGAGTAACACCAAGCTCCCTACTGAGAATTATTTTAAGAACAAAGAAATGCAATTTAGACCATTTAGTGTAAGAACACTCTAATGAGCCTTTAATAATAGAAGAAATAAATGTCCTTAGGCTTAAGTGGGGCACTCCATCAAACTCCAGGCAATGAATTTTAAAGCCAATGTTTCCAGTCCTGCTATCCTGTCTCCATTCATTCATATAATTAATAAGCATATACTATGAGCCAGGTGCTTGCCGGTCATGTGGAGATGAAAGATGTTGCATCTGCACTGTAAGGCTCAAAACTCTTCTGACAAAGTTATTTACAGAGTCCCAAGAGATAAGATTAAATAATATTTAGCTAAAACTGGAAATAATAACAATCTCTAAGAAAGAAATTACTGACCAAACTTTTAACATGTAAGCGTTAGACCAGATGAAGAAGAGACCTCAGGCCCTTCCAGGGAAGTGAACGCCGTCTACTAAGACATGATAGATTCATAAAGTTGCTGGAAAATAGGTTATGTGTATAGGAAGAGTGAGAAAGGACGTCACAGAGGCTGCAACCAGATAATGGAGATCCTTATAGTGTAAGCTAAAATGCTTAGATTTAATTTTTGCACTATGGGGAGCTACTGGAGGATTGAAAGGAAGCAGAGTCATAAGATTTGCATTTTCTGAAATTTTCTTTATATGTAGAGTTTATTCTATTCATACATTGAGCAAATACTTATGGAGCATCTACTTTAAGAATAATGCACAAGAAATGAAAATATAAGTATCAATAATAAAGTTAGGGGCTCTGCCCTTCTGGAGTTTATATGTAGTCCCTTAATAGAGAAAGAGTGAGTCAATTGCTTATTAGTGGAAGAGACCAATTGGGAGTCTATTTCAATAATCATAGCAAGAGGTATATGAGGGTTACAATTAAGGCAGTAGCGGCAGAAGTAGAGAAGGAATATGCTTTCTTAAAAAATAGGAGAAGAAACAAGCTTTCATCAACCAAGAGACCTAAACCTAGGTGTGATTTTGTAACAGTAACTACACAGCTGATAAAGAGATCTCATCTATTGCCTGGCTTCGCTGTACAAGCTACTGCAACAATGTTATTCAATGTTGAGGAAAATTCTGTAATAAGTAGGTTGTCTGTCAAGTGAGGATGTGATTTGTTTCAAAAAGTGATCTCCATACTTTGCAGCTTTTCCCATCAAGAGATGGAGACTATCTTCTCCCCAGGTTTGGTCTGTGCCTTGCTTTGAGCAATGGATCGTAAGGGAATGGGCACCCCGAGTCCAGGGCTCTGTCTTCTATACTCTCCTCCTAGTGTCAGAGATGCTAAGACCAGCAAACAAAACCTGGAATGGTACCCAGGCATGAGCATTTGTAAATTTTGTGGGACTTATTTTCAGGTTCCCCAGAAAAGACCCTACCTTTTGCACAAGTTTCAGATCTCACATCCTTTATTTCTGGGTACAAGTCACTCCTTACCTCTACTATGGCACCACCATTCTTCAGGTAAACTGAGTGACCAACTGGACTAGGACCAAATGCCATACGTGCGAAAATCAAGTCCTATCAGCATCTTTTTAGGTGTCCTTGTTCTTGTAGCACAAGAAGTGAACCTCTGATGGTGTTTTATAGAAATGTTTAAATAGAACTCTGTGGCCATGTAAGAGTTCACAGTATTGACCCTGAACCAAGAATCATGCCTTAAACCCAATCATAGAATAATATACCACAGCTAGAAGGGGGATTTAAAGAAAGTATTCTATTTCCTTTCTTTCATAGATAAGAAAACTAAAGTTCAAAGATACTGCCAGAGTCACACAATTCATTAGTTAGAGAGGAAGAGTCAAACGCAGGTCTTGTACAACTCAGACCAATGTTATTGAGTCTGAAAACCAGGGCTACCTCCGATGAATAATTGATTAATAGAAGGGGAAACAAAAATGAGGACTTTTGTTACCCTAGGGAATTTTCAAGTCCAACAACATTAAAGTCAAAATAAATGAAAGGAATCCAAACAGCTAAAATACAAGGGAAAAAACATAATGAAAAAAAAAGCAAAACGAAACAGAATATTCCCTTGACAAGCTACATTTTCAACACTTTTCTTGAAAAGCAAAAATCAGTTTTTAGATAGTTCGCCAGAGAGGCGAAATTCAGTTGAGACTATTTTTAAACAAAATGAAATATTCAAGAGCAGGGTTAAAATACTTTGAAGAGTTTTGTTCTTTAAAAATAAATGTTGTAGAGCCATAATTAGTGCCTAAAGGAAACATTATAGAAATAAAATGAATGTAATTATTCTCTTTCCCAAGGTAGTGTAAGCTCTAATAATCATTTTATGTTTAAAAAAATAGTAAAAACTTTTGAAGTGTAAACTACTCTTCTTTCACCTGAATTTTAATAAACATATTTACGCTACCTAAAAACACCAAGATTGGCAGCACCTGTGGCTCAAAGGAGTAGGGCGCCGGTCCCATATGCTGGAGGTGGTGGGTTCAAACCTAGCCCCGGCCAAAAACTGCAAAAAATAAATAAATAAATAAATAAAATAAAAATACTATGACTTCAACTTTCTCTGAAATTTTCAAAGTGGTGCATACAGCTTTCTCATATATCCTCATGATGACAGTTTTGATATTGTTACAGTTAAGGTATAAAGCATTTCAAGGGCTTGTTGATGGTTACTCAGGATACGCAGAAGATAAGTACATACATGAAAATGGAGAAAGCTGGTGATTTAGTAGATGTAATGTGCGCCTCCCCAGCCAACACCTCTCCTAAAAGCATCCTCAGGCACAGACTCTGATGAAGGGGTGGGCAGCCCTCCGTGGGACTTGTGACTTCCCTGCAAAGATTGCTGATGAGAACAGGAGTGAGGCTATATTTCAAGATAAGGTAATCTTATGTTTCTCTCTTGGAAGTGAATGTATTGAGGGACTAAGCTGGTTGGCACTGGTTCTGAAAGTTCTAAGGTATTGTTCACTTGCTGTTAAAACCAGTGCTGTGGAATCCTAGCATCACCAGGAGTCGTAAGAGACTTAAAGGCAGGCAGAAAGGAAAGACACTGAAGCTGAATGTGCAGCCTACAGCCCCAGAGAAAGAGAATGCAAGAGAACAGAACGGGACTAGGAGGGACAGTGCGGGCCAGCGAGCAGTACAGCGAGACTGCTTGTCACCCTTCCACTTCCATGAAGTCCGCTTATTTCCAGCACCTGGATTCCTTGAGCTTTCCTGCTTTGCAAGCGCCTCACAGACGTGTCTGTTAAGGATTGCACATGACTAGCAAATTAGGTCCTTATTTTGGAACCAATTAAGAAAGATATTTGGAAGCATGGTAGAAATCAAATTGTCAGCTTTAATTAGTGATGAGAGCTACGTTGGAAGAAGGGCAAGTTGCTCCTAACTCACCTTCACTCTGTCAAATTTAACCGCATGGTCATGAACCCAGAAGGCACACTGCAGGTCTCACCCATGAGGGCTGTCCCCATACAAATTACAGCATAAAGGCAAAGATAATGCATCTCTCTTCAGTCATTGCAAAGTGAGAGCAGAAAGGAAGGGGTGGTCTACACACAGGCAGTCTGTTCTGTTCTTACAGATCAGGAAACAGCAGGTCTCGCCCCCTTTGTGATGCTACGTTTCATTCAGACATTCTCGCTTACTCAGTTACCTGGGTATTGGGACTTTTGAAAGTTCCCTAAAGGATTCAAATGCACAGTCCATCATGAGAATCTCCTCTGTAGGGAAGATTTGCTCAAGAAAATAGTGGCCATTGTCAACTTTTCAAGCCTATTGGATGACTGTTTAGGTCCTGGGTTCTGGGTTCTGACTGTCCCTCTCAGGTAAGCACATCAGCTTTTTTGTGAGGACTGTCCTGCTTCCATATTCAAGAGGCCCCAATCAAAGTATCAATGTCTCCCTTTGGGCTACCTATGACCCCTTGATTGGTTGAGTCTACCCTATAGAAATCTCCACAAGGCATTAAAACAAACAAATTAATTCCAAGATTTCCTCAATCCAAATCACGCCCTTCACTATGTCCCAGCTAAAGTTATGTCAACCTGTAATCATTATAACTCACATAAAAATGTCTGCAATAAGACTGAATAACTTGAAAGTGTGCCAACAAAAAAATAACATCCAGGATATGCTCCATGTTTGAATAGGAAATCTCCTTCTTTATGCATTTCATAAGACATTGTAGTAAAAATGTTCAAAGAAATTGTACATTAAAAATAAAAATATTTTATTCAAGCAAAACAATTTAAAGCCTAACAAATTTTAAAAATTCCCAATTTCTTATTCCATCCAGTCATTGCAAGAAAGTCGTCTTCTTCTTCTTTTTTTTTTTTTATTAGAGCTAAAGTTTCACTCTGTTACTCATTACTCAGACTGGAGTGCAGTGGCACAATCATAGTTTATTGTAACCTAGAATTCTTGCCCTTAAGCTAAGTAATCCTCCAGCCTCAGTCTCCTGAGTAACTAGCACTGCAGTTGTGCACCACCAAACTCAGTCAGTTTAAAAAAAGGAAAACTTCGTGTAGAGACAGAATCTCACTGTGTTGCTCAGGCTATTTTCAAACTCCTGGCCTCAAACTATCCTTCCCCCTCAGCCACTCAAAACGTTAGGATTACAGGTCTGAGCTACCACACCTGGCTGCAAGAAGTCTTGATGCTTGCAGCTACAGTATCAGTTTTAGTCTGCTGTAAAAGCTGTAGGTCCCACAGCACCAAAACATTTGAACTTAGCCAAGGGCTTTAATTAAAACAAACAAACAAAAAAAAAAATCAAAGAACAGGAGTCTATACCATATTATCACAGCCCTGAATCATTTTCTCACAAAGTTAGATAATCAGCCAAACCCCAACAGCTAGACATTTTCTGATAAAATTTTGTTACAACAGAATGCTGAGTACTGGCAATAACCAGTAGTTCTTAATCCTGGATGTATATAATAATTATCATGTGTACCGGAAAAAACATGATCTCTCACACAGGATGACTCAAATTAGCATCTCTGAGGGAGGAATTTGTGCAGATGCATTTTTAAAAGCTTCCAAGAGTTTTGTTTGTTTGTTTGTTTTAAATAGACTTTGCTTTGAACAGTTTTAAGTTTACCCAGAACAGTGGACTGGGAAGCACTGAAGTTCCTATGTACTTTCTCATCACCGCCTCCCACACACACCCTTCTATCGTTGTATTAGTGTTATGTTTGCTACACTGATGACACAATTTTGACACACGATCATTGACTACAGCCCACAGTTCACATTCAAGTTCACTCTCTGTGTTGTACATTCTATGGGTTGTGGTAAGTGTATGAGGATGTGTATTCCTGTTGGAATATTATTCAGAAGACTTTTGCTGATCTAAAAACCTTCTGTACTCCACATACTCATCTGTTATCCCCTCCACTGGAACTCATATATATATGCAGATTTCCAGTTGTCATGGTTTGCCCTTTCCAGATGAATTCCCTACTTAGAATCACACCACCTGGGGCCCTTTCAGATGTGTTTCTCTCACTTAGCACTATGCCTCTCGGGTTCATCCACGTATTTTCATGGCTTGAGAGCTCATTTCTGTTTACAGTAAATAATATTCCAGTGTATGCAGAAACCGCAGTTTGTTTACCCATTCATCTATTTAGGGATGTCTTGGCCCAGGATTTTTTAATGTTCATGAAAGATTTAAAAATCTCTACCTTAGGCCAGGTGCAGTGGCTCACACCTGTAATCCCAGCACTCTGGGAGGCCGATGTAGGCGGATCACCTGAGCTCACAAGTTTGAGACTAGCCTGAGCTAGAGCAAGACCTCACCTCTTAAAAAAAATAATAATAATAATAGCCCAGTGTTGTGGTGGGAGCCTGTAGTCCCAACTACTTGGGAGGCTGAGGCAAGAGAATCACTTGAACCCAAGAGTTTGAGGTTGCTGTGAGCTATGACGCCCCACACTCTACCTGGGGTGACAAAGTGAGACTCTGTCTCAAAAAAAATAAAAAAATAATAAAATAAAAATCTCTACCTTAGACCATGGCATAAATTCAGTGGTATTTCAAGGGAGAAGAAATAGGGAAAATCCTTAGTGTAGCCATGGTGGGTTGTC
>CAUYQV010147215.1:0-10298 GCA_963574575.1 Galagoides demidoff
CCTCCAACTCCGGGGCTCAAGTGAGTCTCCTGCCTCCGCCTCCCAAGTAGCTGGGACCACAGGCGCCCGCCACAACGCCTGGCCATTTTTTGGTTGCAGCCATCATTTTTGTTTGGCGGGCCTGGGCTGGGGATTCGAACCCGCCACCTTAGGTGTACATGGCTGGCGCCTTAGCTGATTGAGCCACAGGCGCTGAGCCAAGCCTATGCCTTTTCTAGAAGTCAGAGAGCCTTCCTGCTTCTCTGGTCTACCCCTTCCTTGCACAAAGGTACATGTACTGGGAGAAGGTGACAGCCTTTGGGTGGGTGGGGGTGTGAGGGTCCTACTCAGCCCCCCCAAGAAGGTAGTGAGTTGCCCTGGTGCCCTTGGCAGTCCCTCACCTCCCTGCCATTTCATTGCCCCTTTTTCTCTTCTGCTTTGTCTCCCTACTGTTTACCACTGCAAATTCTGTCCTGGGCGGGTTCCCTGATCTTCAGGGGAGACTCAGGAAAAAGTCAGGACATCTACGGGGTATCTTGCCTTTTGCTGCAGCCACAGGGCCCTAGTGTGGCTGGATCTGGGAGGATTTGGGAGACCCTTTCTTCTTTGTCCTCTTGAGGGTCTTGTGAGAAGAACTAATCAGGGTCCCTCAGGGATGATGATGACAAAGCTGAATGGGGATAGGGTGGGACATGGTGGGAGAACAGGATGGCTATGTGACCCTGGTCATGTCTCCACTTCCTGAGCCTCATTTCCTTACTCACATAATGAGGCTTGTTCTAGATTAAGATATAGTTTGTTAATGTCTAATGTTATAATTGTTATCTCTTGGGATTTAGGGTGGGGAGAGACCTGACCTCAGCCTGGAGAAATGGAGGCTGAGAGGGGATTGGACTGTGTTTATAATGAGCTAGTGACAAGGAATGGGCTGGTGACCAACACTCTAAAATGATTCCCCGCAACTTGGAACCTCAAAAGAAACATCTGGAGAGCAAGGAAAGGCATTTTGGCTTCCCAGAGCAGAAGCTGTCAGTATAGGATGTCACACACTGAGATGTGACTGGGGCTGTGACTGGAAATATTTAAATTTTTCAGCCTTCACGTGTTTATTCTTGGCTTTGTTCCATAGAGGATTTGGAGGAACTCACAGCAAAAGCTTGTTCAGTAAAGTGACAAAATAAACAGAAATACAGACAAATCAGTATTTGGAACACAAATCAGAGGGGCAATCAGAGAACCCCAGAGAAAATGGGGTTCCAATTTGCAGACCAGAGGCTGCCTCGGGGTTGAGAGGATGTTAGAGATGTGGTGTGAGGTGTGTCCTTTTTTTTTTCCAGACAGTCTCACTATGTTGCCCTTGGTAGAGTGCTGTGGTGTCACAGCTCACAGCAACTTCTAACTCTTGGTCTTAAGTGATTCTCTTACCTCAGCCTCCCAAGTAGCTGGGACTATGCCACAAGGCCCGCCTATTTTTTTGTTGCTGTTAATTAACTGGCCTGTGCCAGATTCGAACCCCTACCCTTGGTGTATGTGGCTGGCACTGTAACCACTGTGCTACAGGCGCCGAGCCATGACGTGTGTCCTTATTTGCTGAGTGATTGTTTTTCCCACTAGAAGTCAGTTCCAGGAGTCCAAGGCTCATCATCTGAGCTCAGTAGACTCTTTTTGAGTGAATGAATGAATGAATGAATGAATTTGGTAACCTTGTAATTTGTTGAGGCTAAAGGGAGCTGTGGAGTGGCTTTGGTTCTGAGGTCTTGTGTTGCAGAGGACTCATTGAAAAGGCAGAGTGGGGCCTCCTGGCTTGATTGCACTGATCAGGCCCACAATTCTCTCAGCCTTGCTTAACAGGAATAGCAGCTGACAACGCACCGGCTACTTGCTAAACTTGCTTGTTCTTCCCATCTACCTCATGGAATAATCCTGTGATCTCTCCCATTTTATAGAGAAGGAAACTGAGGCCCAGAGAGGTTAAGTGACTTGCTAAGTTGGTAAGGGGCAGAGTGGAGATTAGTCCTCAGTTGGGTTTGAGCCCAAAGCCCTTCATCCTCTGATCTCCTGTGCTCACCTGCACTCTTCCCTCCTTCCTAGTGTGTACCAGGTGATTGTGGAGGAGGAGCGGCCAAGGCGGCTGCGTCGGGAGCCAGGTGGCCAGGACTGCTTCCCAGTGCCGCTGACCTTTGAGGCTGCGCTGGCCCGAGGCTTGGTGCATTACTTCGGGGCTGAACTGGCGGCCAGTAGTCTGCCTGAGGCCATGCCCTTCACTGTGGGTGACAATCAGACATATCGAGGCTTCTGGAACCCACCACTTGAGCCCAGGAAAGCCTACCTCATTTACTTCCAGGCGACAAGCCACCTGAAGGGGGTGAGGGTCTGGCTACGGTTGTGGTGGGAGTGGCTGAGGGTGGGGCATGTCAGGCTGGGGATACCTTGGGTGGGGTGACCCAAGGGATTGGGGAGGGGACCCCTATGCCTCACTCCTCCCATATCCCTGCCCCTTCCACAGCCCCACCCTCCCACTGTTAGACTCCCTCCTATAAACCAGCTTCTCCCAGGCCCCGCCTTCCCATAACCTGACCTCTCCAATGCCTTGCCATCCCGTGACCTCACCATCCCAGAGCCCCGTCTTTCCATAACCCACCCCCACTGCTAAGTCCCACCCACAACCTTGCCCTCTCCACGGCCCATAGAACACTGTCCCCTTCCCGAGACCTCTTTCCTAGGCTCCTCTCTACCGAGAGTCCAGTCTAGTTCCTACTCGTTCCTGAGACCCTGCCTTCTATCTCTGGCACCTTTTCCCAGAGGACCTCTCTGAAGTCCCGCCCTGTCCTCCACGCTCCTCCCTCCTGCGCCTCTCCTTCCCTGGCTCCTTCCTAACCCATCTCCAGACCGAGGCCACGCCCTCATTTCTGACACCCCACCTCTTTCCCCTGGGTTGGGTCCGGGCCCTCCTGCTGGGTGGGGCCTTCTTAGCTATACACTGTACCAGATAAAGCCCTGATCAGGTCAAAGAAACACTGCCTGAAGTTCCTGCCCTGGGGAGGGTGAGGTCAGGCTTCAGCTACCCTGAGACCCCCATCTGTGCCTCCAGGAGACTCGGCTGAATTGCATCCGCATCGCCAGGAAAGGTAAGTCCCACTGGGTTTTTTCATGCTTCAGCGGCAGATTTCTCACCTGTCCAGCTCTATCTGGTGAGGCGGATCTTGAGGACCTGGGGCAGAGAAAGGCAGTTGGGTAGGCCTGGTGTCTGGGAGGGCTTCTGTTCTCTACCCCTATATGCCCCACCTCAAGGGCTCCTTCTCCCAGGCTGGCAGCAGAGCCCACCATCCCCAGCTCTCCCCGCCATCACAGAAGAGGCCTGCAGGGACCTGGGACAGGCCTGTGGAGGGATCCATGACAGTTGGGCCTTGGGATGCTGGTTCTGGGGTTCTGTATCTGCTCCCCTTTTCTGTGGTGGGGAGAGAGGTGGGGTCAGCATGGACCCTGTGGAGCAGGGAGTGTCCCTGTTGCAGACAGCAGCTGGGGTTGGTTTCCTGTGCTGAGATGGCCTAGCTATACTGAGGCTCATAATTCTTTCTCTCTGTCACATCCCAGGAAGGCAAGAGGGTGGGTCTGAAGGCTTCAGGTGTCTCCCTCCCTTTCCACTGAGGGCTGGGGAGGATTTGGGAAAGTGGAGAGGAGAGGAAACCTATTTCTGACAGGGGAGCAGTATAAGCGATGACTTTGACATGGAAGTGTGGGAGGTATGGGGCATGGTGAGCAGGGAGATCTGATGGAGAGGCAGCACACATGTGGATAAGGGGTAGTTATATTTGTGGACATGTGTTTGTGCAGCCCAGTTTGTCCCTTGGGGCACAGACCCCTTCGGGAGGGGCTTGGTGGTCCCTGTCTCCCCTGTAATCCTTTGCCCTGCTTTGTTCTCCCAGCTGCCTGCAAGGAAAGCAAGCGGCCCCTGGAGGTGTCCCAGAGATCAGAGGAGATGGGGCTTATTCTGGGCATCTGTGCAGGGGGCCTTGCTGTCCTCATCCTCCTCCTGGGGGCCATCATTGTCATCATCCGCAAAGGGTGAGTGAGGCTGGTGCCCTGGCCCACCAGTGGCTCCTGCCCCTTAAGCCTGGTGGGCATCAAGAAATGTTGGCTGGGGGTTGGTGGGGCAGCTACCTGGCCTGGGCATCGGATCTGCATCTGATCTTGAGCAGAGGGTGGTGCTCACTCTTCTTCAAACCGGGGCCCGGATCATGGCTCTATCTGGGCCTCACTCTCTTGGGCTCAGCATGCTGTGGGCCCTGTTACTGTAGATCCCCGAGGAGCCCTCCTACTCCTGTGACTGAGAGAAAACCCCTTTCCTGTTCCTGTTATCCCTCATATCTCAAAGGTCCAGCTTTATGTTTGCACAGGATGTGTTTCCTAGTGTATTTTGTGGAGTGTTGGATGAATCCTAATACAGCTTAGAATTCATAGCTTAGAATCTTGCAGTTTCAGAAATCTAGGATTTGGGATCCTAAGAATCTCAGACTTTAGAATTGTAGAGGCTTAGAACTACAGAACATGAGAGCTGCTAGGTAGTTCAAGGCCATCTAGACTAGTGATTTTTCAAATCTTTTTAAAGCAAAAGAACTTGTCTTCAAAATGCTAAAAATTCTTCCCCTGGGATCCCAGTACCTGGAGCAGATGACAGTTGAGCAGCAGCTCTGGTTGGAGGCAAGATGGGGGCTTCTGAGACCCCTCTGCCTGCCAGCCTACCCTCACCTTATTCCCACCAGACAGCCCAGGACACTGTGGTCCAAGCACCTTAACTAAATAAAGGATGCTGAGGCCTAGAGGGACCTGCCCAAGGTCACCCAGGAAGCCAGGGGCAGAGCCACCTCTACCTTTCCCCACCTGGGCTCTGGCTTATGGAGCCCCTGTGGCTGCCAAGCTGGGCACACATGGGTAAGTTGGCACTGGATTTCGAGGCTGCTGGGAGCAGATAAGTAGGATCCAGGAAGATGAGAGTGAGCTGGCTAAGGCCACCTTGCTTGAGGCCAGGCATCACCAGGAAAGAGAGATTAGGGGTCTGGTGTGCCCAGAGTGGGGCTATGGTGAGATGGCTTATCCAGGGCATTAGGCTCTGATTTTTCCCTTCCCTAGTCCCTGCACAGCTTTATGAGAGAATATTTTATTTTATCTTGTCTTATTTTTTAGAGATAAGTCTTGTTCAGTTGACCAGGCTGGAGTTTAGTAGGGCAATTATGATTTACTATAGCCTCAAACTCCTGTCCTCTAGCAATTCTTCTGCCGTGACCTCCCGAGTAGCTGGGACTACAGGTGTGCACCACCAGACCTGGCTAGTTTTTCTTATTTTGTTTTTATTTATTTATTTATTTATTTATTTTTTAGAGACAGAGTCTCACTTTATCGCCCTCAGTAGAGTGCTATGGTGTCACAGCTCGTAGCAACCTCCAGCTCTTGGGCTTAGGCAATTCTCTTGCCTCAGCCTCATGAGTAGCTGGGACTACAGGTGCCCACCACAACACCTGGCTATTTTTTGTTGTTGTTGTTGTTGTTGCAGTTTGGGTGGGGCCAGGTTTGAACCAACCACCCTCAGTATATGGGGTCGATGCCCTACTAACTGAGCCACATGAGCCACCCCCCCTTTTTTTTTTTAGAGTTTGGAATCTCTCTATGTTGCCCAGGCTGGTCTTAAATTCCTGGCCTCAAGTGGTCCTTCTGCCTTGGCCTCCCAAAGTGTTGGAATTAGGAATGTAAGCCACTGCTGTCGACTGAGCCAGTATTTTATTCTTTTCTTCCTTTTCTGTTTTTTTTTTTTTTTTTGAGAGAGTATTTTAAACCATCATTTCATAAGTAATTACTCTGTGTCAGGAGCTTTACACATATTATCCATTATTGCATTAGTCACTGAGTAGTGCATGCCAAGCACTATTCTGCAACTTGGGGTATGTCAGAAAGCATTTTCTTCTCAGATCCTGACCCACAAAACAGGACTGACTCCCTTTTTATGGATGCAGAAATGGTAATGAAAACACCCTGTCCAGGTCTCGTGTTGATCAGTGGCAGGGTCTGATTTGAATTCAGACCTCACTACACATGTAAAGGCCTCATTGATTCAGGTCCACAGCAGATGCCCCCAAGGTGGCAAGTCCCTGCAGGGAGCCTGAGAGGTGGTTCTCAGTGGGGGTAGAGCTGGAGCTGGAGGGGGCTGTAAAGGAGAAGTGTCAGATTTTAGGTGGTTTCAGGTTGTATTTGAAGTCCTAGAAATCAACCCTCAAGGAGATTGGCAGAGTTGGGGTGTCATCCACCCTTGTAGGGAGAGTGTTGGGCCCAGGATCAGAATCATTGTCAGGGCCTCCCTAGGAAACCACGCGTTATGCAGTTGCCACTCCATAAACCCAGGCTATCCCAGATGCCTCTAGGCCCCTCCCACCGTGTCCCCCTGCACCTCCTTTCTCCAAAAGCGGCTCAGTACCACTCTGTAGTACCTCACTGATCCATCTGGATCCTACCTTGGCCTTCAGGGCCCCTGTGCCCCCAGGGCTCTCACAGTCTGCATGGTGGGGAGGATGGAAGTTCTGGCAGGGATGGGGGTGCTCAGATCAACTTGGGGTATGATTGTAACTAGCAGAGGAGGACAGTTACCACCCTTCGTGGAGCCTTGTTGAAGGCAGGAGGAGGTTGGGGGGAGGTTATGGGAAATAGGGGCCAGCTAGGAGGAGGTTTCACATTCTCCATCCTGCCCTGCCCATGTAGACAGTCACACTGGATGCCCCTGCCGTAGGGGAGTTCCAGGGCCCAGATGGAGGATGGTGTCCCCAGGCCAGGCCAGATCCCCTGGTTCTGCTTCCAGAGGCCCCCACTCCCCACCTTTCTCCTTTGCAGTATTTTATTCCCCCAGCACTTTTTGGTTTACTTAGTCGTCCACACATTCACACTGTACAGTGTTCGTCTTCGCTGCTGGATTAAGACCTCCATGCAGTTCTGTCTTGTTGGCTGTGTGTCCCCATGGTCTAGTCCAGTGGAGCTGCTCTGCAGGCACAGGGAGGCAGGAAGGAGCTGCTTGTTGGCACCTGTCAAGCATGTGGCTTCCTGTTGCTGGAAACTCACGGCAGTCCCTATGGGGGGATTATTATTAACCTCATTGTTTTAGAGAAGGAAACAGAAGCTCATGGAGGTGAAGTTCTTTCATTTTTTTTTTTCACTCATTGAATTGATTACTCAATTCAGTGAAATATTTATTGAGAGATTATAATGTGCTGAGCCTTGTAGGTCTAATGGTGGGCAAAAAAGAGACCCTTTTCTCTTGTACTTTTTATCTAGTGGGCAGCCTGACATTAAATTAGAAAAAACATAGATGGGATAAATACAAATTTTGAAAAAGAACAAGGTTGTGGCAGAGGCAGAGAGAATCCAGGGTATTTAATGTAGCTGGTAGATAAGGAAGAAAGGTCAGGAAAGGCCCTTTTGAAGGGTCCTAACATTTTAGCTGAGACCAGATGAATGAAGAATGTAATCCCTTCGGCCATCTCTACGCCCCATCTCTATTCCCCTTTGAGGACTTTGTGACCAACCTCAGGGCCCCGACCCTCCCCTTTTTCCCCTTGCATGGAGATGTGCTATGTGACCTTGAGTCAATCCCCTGCCCTTGCTGGGCCTCAGTCCTCTCTCCTCCCCTTGATCCACAGGATTTCTTGTGGAAGGATTTGCTAGAGTCCTGGTCGAGGGAGTGATGATAGTGACATGGAGGACCTTGGAATTTGCAGGATGGGGCCTCAGGGTAGTACTTAACTCCCTGTGACTCATCTTTCCCATCTGTGAAATGGGAATCAGATGCGCTGTGTACTGTGGGCTTTGTGGTAACATAGAGCTCTTGACCTAAGCTTATGCTTCAAGTGCCCTGTGAGGGGAATGACCTGGTTTGTCCAGGCATTCAGCTGGGGTCTTTTCCACTGTGCCCTCTCCCTGTCCCCAGCCATGCGCTCTCTCGTGGTGGAGGTGTATGCAACATGCTATCTCCAGGCAGAGGGGCCTGCAGGGACTGGAGGAGGGGGTTGTCTGCAGGAATGAGAGCAGTTACCTTTGAGTGTGTGAGTGCGTGTGGGGATGTCTGTGTGTATGTGTATATGTGTGTGTGAATATATCTGTGTGAGTGCATGTCAGTGTGAATGTGTGGATGAGTGTGTCTGCACCTGTGTATGTGTGCATTTGTGTGTATCAGTGCATATTTCTCTGTGTATAGGTATATGTTTGTATCTATATGTGCATCTGTTTATGTGTGAGTGTGCATGTGTGTGCTTCTTTCTGTATATGCCTGTGAGTTGGACTGTGTGAAAGCTCTGTGTACCCCCAGGCCCTTTCCCCACCTCCTCCTCACTCCAGCAGCAGGCTCAGGGAAGATTCTGGAGGGCTTTTGGTGCTGGTCTTCAACATTTGCGCTTGGCCAGCTCTTGGGACCAGGAAGGCCCTTCTGAACTGTCTAGTCCCTGGCTAGCCTCCTCCCCACACTTGGGGGCTCTCTGGCCCCACCCTGCAGGCTGGGCACGGCCCTCAGCCCGGCCCTGGAAGGACCACAGACACATTGTGCTGTTCTCTTTGCACGCTGCCAGGAGAGACCACTATGCCTACTCCTACTACCCGTAAGTAGCTCCCCAGCCCCTCCCAGGTGGGATCGCCACCTGCCCGCTCTGGCTAGGCTTGGGCTCCTGCACCCTGGCCCGGCCTAGTGTCAGCCACGTTCTCCATGGGCACTGTGGCCTCCGATTTTCCTTCCTCTGCTCTGTCTCTCCACTGTGTGTCTGCCTCCTCAAGTCGTGGTCGTGAGTGCTGGTTCTATAGTCAGAGTCATGGGTAGACCTGGCTCTGCTGAGCCTCCCTGGGCAGGTGATGTCACCTCCCTGAGTGTCCGTGTCCTCTCCACTGTTGCAGGAAATGGTGAATTGAAACCAATACACTCTTGCACCAAGACTACAGAGGAAGGAATATTTAATTGTAGGCAGGGAACTAAGCGGCCTCAAGCTGTAAAAGCACTAATGACCCCCCCCCTCGTTCTTTCAAAACTCTTTTACACTATTTTATCTTGGTTACAGTTACAGATGTCAGGTCATGGGAAAAGTTTTTAGCTAACAGCCTCTCTGGGCAGGCCATGTCACGTCTCTGAGCCTCAGTGTCCTCTCCACCACTGGGGGCAGCCCCTTACATCTTTGTACTGTTCCTGGTGGTCAGAAGGATGGCCTGATTTCAGACCAAATCTGTGTCCAGGATTATGCTCACACAACTGCCCCGTGGAGTCCATGCCTGTGTGCACATGTGTGTATGAGTGCATGGAGCCAGGCTCTCATACAGACAGGCCCACAGCTCAGGTCCCCATGAGCCTCTTCTGTAGCTAGACAGCCCCAGCTCTTCTGCGCTCTTTCTTGGGCCAAGCCCTGTGCTCAGTTCTTGACACAGAATCCTCATAATAGCCCTGAGGAGCAGGGTATCATCACTCCCACTTTTGTTATGGGGTAACTGAGGCTAAGGGAGATTGAAGGGCTTGCCAGAGGTTGCAAAGTGTGTCAGAGGTGGGTTTATAACCCAGGCTGTGGCTGACTCCATGGCCTGCCACTGCTTCTCTGTCTTCTGTCTTCTGCTCTATAGGCTTTCTAGAACATTCCTCCCATACTTGTGCTTGTTTCCCCTCCTTTGCAGAGTGGGCCCAGATGACACCTGTCCAGCCAGGAGGGCAGTGGGTCTCTCACCCCCCCACCTCTCACCCCAGACCTGCCACTCACACTTTTGTTTCTCAACATGAGCTTTTCATGCAAGTAAATACCCATCAACTTGCAGTGTTTAGGAATTGATGACAAGGTGCTTCTTTCTCCCTCCTGGCTGCTTGTGCTGTTAATTTTTGTGTGTTTTATTTCTTTGTTTTCTTCCTTTTCTTCTTTTTCTCTCTTCCCTTCCCTTCTTTCCCCTTCCTTCCACCCCCACCCCACCCAGTTTTTCCTTTTTTTTTCCTTTCTTTCTTGAGACAGGATTTCACTCTGTCACCCAGGCTAGAGTGCAGTGGCATTATCACAGCTCACTGCAATCTTGAACTCCTGGGTTCAAGTGATCCTTCTGCCTCCGTCTCCCAAGTAACTGGGACTACCAGGCACGTGTCACCACGCCCAGCTAATTTTTTACTTTTTTTTTTTTTTTTTTTAGACGGAGCCTCAAGCTATCCCCCTGGGTAGAGTACCATGGCATCACAGCTCACAGCAACCTCCAACTCCTGGGCTCAAGGGAGTCTCCTGCCTCAGCCTCCCAAGTAGCTGGGACCACAGGCGCCCGCCACAACGCCCGGC
>CAUYQV010147216.1:0-57033 GCA_963574575.1 Galagoides demidoff
TGGCTGGGGTCTGGGCTGTGCAGTTTTCCACGGCTGGATCCGTCCCGCCCCTGGTGCGTGTGAGCAGCGTTCTTATTCTGACTCCATTCTTTTTCATACAAAGAAAAAGTCTCATGAAAGGGTCCAAAGCCACAGCGATTCGTCTCCAACTCATTTCAGAGTTTCAATTATCTAAATTATTGCTTTGCCCCAGCACAAAAGGAAGAGGCTCTATTTTTACAGTCGCTGGGAGCTAAGTACTGGGTTGCCTCCCCTGTCAACACGGCGCACAATTCTGATTGGGAGCGCGGCACGTTCCGATGGCGGCAACAATGGCAGCGACTGGGGTCTCCGGAGATTTTATTTTTAGCCTGAAAATCACAAAGGAGGAGCCAGGAGAAGATTTCACATGGCAGCCTGGGCTTCTGAATGTCACTTCTACAAGGCCAGCCAAAAATCAGGTTTGGCTCCCAGCAAGCTGGGAGAGTCTGCATGGGAGGCGGTTGGATGGGGTAAGAGGAGCAGCCCCGGGGCCTCCACACACACCTTCAGTGCTCCTACAGTCCTACAGTTCTCCTACCTGCTACAGGGTCCTACAGGCCCTTCTAGGGTCGCCACCTGAGCTAAAGGACCCTCCAGGGGCAGGAAGAGGCAGGGATTCCAGGAGGCTTGTTGTGATCTGAGGAGGCCTCAGGCGTCTCCTACACCTGGGGTCATGGATACCCCAGAATCCCACATAGATGGCTACAGATGGGAGTGTGGAGGGGGGCGGTGAGAGAAGATGGCAGAAAGGGGGCATGCCATGGAGGCACGAGGGCAGGAGAGGGGATGCAGGGCTGGGATGGGACTCGGCCTTGTTGATACTGGGCCACAGGGTCTCAGAGACCAGGGCTATGGGCTAGCCCATGGATACCTGGTTAAGAGCAGGGCAACTGCAGACCTGCCTGCCCCTGTTCTTAGTGGGTCAGGGTTCTCAGGGGCAGGAGAAGCTTCCTCGGGGGGCAGTGGAGCTCACAGAAGGGCCCAGAAAGCTTGAGGCCCAGGCTCAGAAGCAGGCTGGGCAGGGAAGCTCTCCAGCCAGATTCCAGGCCTGGTAGGGCACCACCATCCCCTGGGAGGTTGGCACTGCAGCTGGGGCCAACTGCTGCTAGCTTTGAAGGCCAGGTGTTGGCACTGCCACCGGGTCAGAGCAGCCTACCCTCCAGAGTCACTGCTTCTTCAGACACCAGTGTCCCAGGGTCCTGGCCTGGCTGAGTCAAGGCAGGTGCCCATGTGCTAACTATAGGCGCCGTGTCCCTAATGTCTGTGCTGCAAAGGGGCAGAGAGGGGCCTGGGTGTGAGAGCCAGCAGACCCTATAGGTGCCACTGGCCCTTCCCACCAGCATGTCCCTCCACTCCCTCTTTGTCCCGAACCAGGAGATGACTCAGTAAGACTCTAGCCAGAGTCAGGGATGTGGGTTTAAATCAGGTCTGGTGAGACATGCAGATGGGAAGTGGCTGTCCCCAGTATTCACTCATGCAGGTCCCTAGACACAGCCGCCTGCATGGGCCAGAGGGAAGTACCAGGCTGGTGGGAGGCAGAGGGGAAGGAGAGGCTTCCTGCAGAGCAGGATCTGGGTGATCAGGGGCCCTAGCTGCCCAGTGCCTGGTCCTGGGGCCTCCTAGAGTAGAGGGCTAGTGTCCTGCTGCATCTGGACAGTGTGCTTCAAGTAAGCCTCTTCTCCCTTGAGGGTTTGGTCAGCCCTGGAAGGGCAGACTCTCCCGGGTGAGCAAGGCCTCCATGCCAAGTGCCATAAAATGTGCAAAATATAAACACTTACATGGCCCCTCCTCACCAGCCTCTCTTGCTCCCAACTGGGCAGCGACTGGGCAGGACAGCACCTAGGCTAATGATGACAGTCTTCCCGGCTGTGCAGGGGGCATGGTTGGGAACCTGCCTGAGTACTGCTAGGCTTAAGCCCAAACTTCTGCTCCTAACCTGGTCCTACGTCAGCCTGACAATGGGCATCTGATTTTTCCAAATGCCTGTCTGACCATGACCCATTGGTCCCACTTTCCTAGCTTGAGGTCTCTGTGCCCCCCTGTTGACCTCCTGACAGGTTGTGGCCTTGTGCACCATAAGAACACACCATGTCCCCAGCACTGTGGGGACAACCCCCACCAATAGAGCCTGGGGTCCTCCTTGTCCTGGCTGTAGGGTTCTGGGCTGCTGGGAGAAGCCCAGATGGTTCACAGAGCCCTGAACCCATGTGAGGGTGTGTTGTCCATCACGCTTTACAAACCTCAGCTGGCCCAGCAGAAGTCTGCTGGGAACCCCTGCCCAACCCCAGGGCTGCTGTGCCCATGGCCACAGACAAAGTGGCTGTGATAACAAAAAGTGCCCTTCATAGTCAGGCGGGCTCCTTCCGGAGGCTCCAGGGAGGATTTTTCCTGGACCTTAGTTCTGGGGTGATAAGCAATCCTTGGCACCCTTGGCACCTTGACTTCAGCCTTGGTGGCCACAGGGCCTTCTCTCCATGTGTGTCTTTCTCCTCTTCTCGTGAGGACACCAGCCACGGGGTTTGGGGCCCACCCTAGTCTCGTGTGCTCTCATGTTAACCAGTTACAGATGCGAAGCCCTACTTCCAAATGAGGCCACATCCTGAAGTTCTGAGTGGACAGGAATCTTTGGAGGACACTGTTCATACAATGCGGCCCCCACGTGGCTCTGCCCTTTCAAACACCTTCCTCCACAGCCCCATGTCCTGGTGTCAGCACTCAGGGCTCAGCTCCCTGTAGTACCCCTGTCCATGGTCAGGGCCCAGCCTAGCTGGGACTTGGCTCCATTGCTGAAGGTTGTCTTGGGGCCCCAGGATTATGTCCAAGAAATTCCCATCAAAAGAACTAGCGACAATGGATGTCACTTCTGGGCCCTGTCTCAGGGGGTCCTGCAAGGAGAAACTGGAGCAGACGACCCTGCGGCCCCACCCAGAGGAGTTAGAGCGGGGGCTGCCCCTGGGACGCAGGCGGCTCACAGGGTGTGGGGGTTAGAGAGGGGGCTGCCCCTGGGACGCGGGCAGCTCACAGGGCATGGGAGTTAGAGTGGAGGCTGCCGCCGGGACACGGGCAGCTTACAGGGCGTGTGTTCTGCCGCCTGAGCTCTGGGATTTCACAGTCTTCAAACCAGGACAGCCCCGTCTCCCCCTTGCCAGCCTAGCCTCATCTGAAAGGCTCAATTGTGCTATTGTTGTTTCTGACAAAAGCAGCCTGGACTCCCGG
This sequence comes from Galagoides demidoff, assembly GCA_963574575.1. Lineage (NCBI taxonomy): Eukaryota > Metazoa > Chordata > Mammalia > Primates > Galagidae > Galagoides > Galagoides demidoff. The sequence continues at coordinate 3,238 of CAUYQV010147216.1, forward strand.
GCACTCTGCTTTTCAAAAGTGTCTTCTCATCAACTGTCTCTATGATTCTTTCTGGAGCCTGGGAGAGATGGGGAAACATTGTTCTGGGTTCAGAAGACAGGCACAGAGCCACCCTGCCGGCTCCAACAGTCCAGAGCCCATCTGACTCGTGCCAGCTCCCGACAGACCAAGGCCAACTTTCCACAGCATCCCTGGGTCCTGGGATGTGAGGCTGGGGGCACAGGCATGGTGAGGGAGCTATGACATTTGGAGTTTCTGACCTCTTGGTCTAGAATCTTCCAAGTCTTGTTGTCGTCTCACCTTGTTTCTTGTTTTTGAGGAGAGACCTACAGCCAAAGTTCACCCTCTGACCTGACCCTGCCTCCTCCCTGGAGAGCAGCCCCTCCAGGCACACCTTCCTGAGAGTCCCTTGAGAGGCTTTGCACGTGTGTGTACACGTGGATGTGTGTGTACACATGAATGGGTGTGTGTGCATGTGTGTACACATGTGGTCCTTCCCCATGTGCACCACTGACCCACCCACCTCAGCCACGCCTCCCTAAGTCAGCCTTGAAGACTTCAACAGACACTCTTTTCAAGGCAGGTGCAGACACCTGCTCTCTGCAGCCCCAGGGAGTCCTTGGAGGGGCCGGCTACCCCCTCAGCAAGGCAGCGAGTCTCCCAGTATCTGGGGCTTGGGAAGGCTCCAAACTCCTTTAAGGTTCCCCTCAGAGGGAATGGAAGACCCTGGGCAATGGGTGACATGATCCTGGGAGCCCCTGGGACCAGCCCAGGGCTGAATCTCAGCTGAGCACTCCTGGCACTGGGCAATCCCCCCAGTGTCCCCAGCCCCGGTTCCCTCTCTCACTGGGTAAGTGGGAGCAACAATCCTTTTTGACTTCTGTTTTGTCACTTCAGTGTCATCCTTAACACCCTGCTGTGTGTCAGGGCGTGGGACCTGGACCTGGAGCCAAGAAAATGAAAGCTGTCTTTGTGGTGGAGACGGCCATGCTGGTTTAACCATGAGAGTGACGGCAGACGCCCACAGCTGCAGGAAGCAGAGCAGCGGCCCCTTGGCCTGTGTGCCGTCGTAGGGGACGTCTCCCTGCCCTTGAGTGTGGGCTCTTCCCGCCCGCCACCTCTGGTGGAGACGCCGTGGCCACACCTTTTGATAGTGAGCAAACTCGAACTCACAGGGTGCAGGCCCCAAACCCCAGCCCCACCCTCTTGTACGTGTGACAGAGACTGACCCCAGCCTGGGACTCTCCAGCAAACTGGACAGTGGGGCCGGCCCATCCTTCTTGGCACAGGTGATGGTCTCCCAGTGGCATAAAGGGAAAGAACAGGTTTCCGTAAAGCCAGCCGGGTTTCTATGGACACCTCATTTCCTTAGTTCCCCAAGCTGAAGGTGGCAGGAGAAGGGGATCCCCAGTCCCAGAAGGGGTCACTCTCTGCACCCACACATACGTGTGCTTGCACACACGCTAGGCCACGCTTTGTCATGGGACCATGAATCATTCTCTTTTGCCGGGAGAGAAGCTAAACACTGAGGAGAGGAAATTAGGCGTCTCAGGGAAGTGGTGTATCTTTCCCGGGTAATTACCCGCACCTTGTATAATCTAATGAGCCGTTGAGGGCCCGGATGGAGCATTTAGGGGAGTTATTGAATGTTTCCTCACAGTTTACCCAGTTGTAGAAATTAATTGATTTACGGAGTAGAATGTGAGGGAGTGTGTGTGTGTGTGTGTGTGTGTGCACGTGCCTTTGCTAACGTGGTTTTCCTTTGTATGAGAGCAGGGAGCCAGGCTGCCAGCCAGGTTGGGGCTTCTCCTGCGTCCACGGCTACAAGGCTTGCAGAATGGAGCATGGTGGCTGCTGGAGGGTCACATCAGCTGGGGCGTTGCATCTACTCAAGCTAAAAACCAGGAGGCCATCCAGAGAGTGAGCACGTGTACGCGTGTGTACACCTGAGCACACACACAGACGCTACTGAGTTCCCGTCCAGAGAGTGAGCATGTGTACACGTGTGCACACCTGAGCACACACACAGACGCTGCTGAGTTCCCATGTTGGGATTTTTTTCCGCATTTCTCAAGCTTTACTTAACCTCATGCTACCTCAGTGAGTTTTACTATCTCTATCATCTTATTTTTATTTAAATATATTCCGAATTTTTCCCTAAATTAAGGGTAGGTGTGAAGATACCCTATCACGACCGTAAGTTTGATGAGATTGCTGTATTTTCTTAATACACTTTAAAGCAACAGTGTAACCATGTACCAAAAAATTGTCTGTAACGCATAAACTTGTCACTTGGCATGATCTCCCTGAACCCTCCTGACATCTTAGAGATGACAAAAGTGGGGAGCAAAAAGGGGACAGCTTGCTGGAGGTCACAAGGTGGGAAGCCGTGGGGTCTCTGGAGACAGGGCAGTGGGGTCGGGCCCTGGGCTGGCTGCAAAGTGGGCTTCCTCTGCCTCTGTTTGCACATCCTGAAGCCTTTGGAGTAACCCTGGGGAAGAGGGTGGCCTCCGTCCCCCACCCTCTGCAGCTCTCCTGAGTGGTCCAACTCTGCCTCTCCTGCTCCGGGCAGGAAGGGATGCCCCATGTCAGAGCTGTCTCACCTGCTGTGCCGAGTGGTCAGGAAGACAACCTTATTCCGTCAGCATCCAGGAAGGCTCTAGTGGGATGCAGGAGATAGTACCTGCTCTGGCTCGAACGTGTCCCCCAAAGCCTGTGCTGGCTCCAGTCTGGGAAGTGGGGCCAACTGGGAGGGATGAGGTACTGGGGCTGGACCCTCCCGGGTGCACTCGAGCCCCCTGTGAGGGGCTGCGGGGTGGTCTCTTGCTCTGCACACCCTGCAATGCCGCCTGCCACGAGATAACACGGCAAGGAAGCGCTCACCAAATGTAACCCTTTCACCTCAGGCTTCCCAGCCTCTGGAACTATGGGAACTACATCTCTGTTCCCTATAAATCATCCAGTCTGTGTTATTCTGTTATAGGGCAGAAAATGGACCACAGCAGCCTCTGATGCAACAGGTTGAGAGTTGTCACTTCTCAGCACAAACCCACCAACACCATCCAGTTCCACACAGCAAAGCCCTTCTGGGCCAGGCTGGTCCTGGCACATAGCCTGAGCCAGGGAGACAGGGAGACATGGGCCCTTCAGTCCTCTTTCCTGTCCAGAAGAGCCCCGGTCAGAAGGTCTGGTCACTCAGCCTATCAGGGCACCAAGGCCCTTTTTCCTAGAACTGCCTGTTGTTGGAAGGCTATGGCCCCTGTCTCGGGAAGCAGCCCCTCCAGAAGGGAGACAGGCGGCGTGGGTGTGAGAAGGCCTTCCTGTGGTTCACCACGACCCCCCACCCCCACCCCACCAGGTCTTCCAAACAGCTGGCCAGCCTCTGAGTAACTTGTACACAGGACAGCACGTCCTTGTTTTGATGGGGCCTAGGTGGCCTTCCCGGTGCACCTGAGCACTCAGTCCCCATTTCTGCTCCTCTGCCTTCTCTTTTGCTGGTTACCTGGTCTGCTCCTTTTAGTTGACAGATTAAATGAAGAGAGATTTGCATAGCAATAAAAAGGTAATTAAAGTCATTAACACATGAAGGCCCATTATAAGATTCCTTGAGAAAGATGGTTCCATGTCTGGAAAGATCCAGAAAGAGGGTTGGGTGGCGGACCAATTAACCAGGCCCCTCAGCTGTCCAATACCAGACTGGGGACTGCAAATATAAATATTAATTGCTGCAGGGCCAAGTTGTTAACAGCCAACCAAACTCATAAATATCCTGCAAACAATTAATGGTGACAGAGTGCATCACCGCAGCGGGGCTGGGAAAGCTCAGTGCAGCCTGTGTGGGAAGGCCAGGCAGCGGGCGGAGGGAAGGCTGGGCAGGGGCCGCGGGCCTGGGTTCTGCCTCGCTCAGCTCACATCACACACAATAGCACTTCCCGATTAGCCTCTGATCGCACTGCCAGGTCTGAGTTACGATGTGTCAGTTTATTGCTTTATTCATTATTTACAAGCACTTAGAAAGCAAATGTGTGCACACACGCATATGTGCATAACACACGTACATCCACACTGATATAACAGATGCCCCACCGAGTTACTGTCCGGCTGATAATTAGATTATAGCCTTCGGTACTTGCTGAGAGCAGGAATCCCAGCAGCGATCTTTCTGAGAACAGTGGCTTCTTGAGCAATGAATTCAGTAAATGACCTCCCCTGGCCACGAGCAGGCATCAGAGCTCAGATCTCATGGACCTGGTGCACTTCTCAGGGTGGTGTGGGCATGTCCGGGAACCCTAGTGAAGGGTGTGGCTGCCCCAGACCTCCTCTAAGCACTCACTGTGACTTTCTGGAAAACAAATTTGAATCCTGCTATGGCATCACCTGAGGCCACTTTCTTCTGCAGATTCTTCCACTTTGAGCAGAAGATCTTGTGTCTGAATGAAATGTGTCAGTGTAAGGTTGGAATGCAGACCATCTTCCCATCTGGTCACTGTGGCTGAGTGGCCAGAGGACCTAGAGAGAGGCCTGTGGCTTGGGCTCTGTGAAGCATGAAGCACTTTTTTGCTGGAAACTGGATCCATCCCAGGTCCACCCACCCAGCCTGAGCTGTGCTCCTGGCTGCGGAGGGATGCTCGATGTTTGGAGAGATATCAGCCGGATCCTTCCCTATCCTGAGCTGCTTGGGTCAGTCCTTCATTTCTTCCTTCAATAACCTGCTCAAGAGCAGTCGCTTTCCGAGGGCTCCTGAGCTGAGCCTGCTGAGCGCCAAGCATGGGGAGGACATGGCAGGATCAGAGCTGGTCCCCGATTTCCAGGGACTCACTCCTGAATGTCGGCGGTGGCCTGTTCCATCATTCCTCCTCTGTCCTCCCATCCCTTTCTTTCTTGCTTTCTCTCAACAAGTGTTACAAGCCAAGTGTTATCAGTGAGCAAGATGAGAGTCTTCACTCTTACAGAATGTGCGTTCTGTGGGAAAAGTAAATAACAAATAAAGAATATGTCAAGTGGTGACAAGTGCTGTAAGAAAAAGAGAGGGATGGTGGAAGGTGCCACTTCCTATACGGCTGTCGGGCGTCTGACAAGGTGACGTTTGAACTGAGAGTTAAGAGGTGAAGAGGGAGGTGTGAGAGCGGCAGAGAGAGCCCTGGGCAGGTGCGTGTGGGGAGGGGTGGGTACCAGAGGTGGCAGGTGCGGGTGTGGACAGGGCTGTTTCAGATCTGGCAGGACTTTCTAGGCCACAGTAGACACCTGGGCTGTGCTCTGAGTGTGACAGGGCCACTATGGGCATGAGGATGACAGACAGGACTTTTGCTTGAATAGGATCAAGCTGGGCACTGTGTCCAAAATACCTTGGAGTGTTGGGAACTGAGGGACAGCCAGACAGGGAGAAGGGGATGACGCAGTTGGGAGGGACACAGCAATGCAGGTACAGGCAGACTGGAAGGTGTGCTGGCAAACTGGTGACGGGAAGTTTCTGGATGCTGATAAATTTTGAAAATCAAGATCGAAGACTTTTCTTCTGAATTGGATATAATAAATGTGAAACAAAGAGTTAAAAATATCCCCAAGGTTTTTAACATGAGAAAATGTTGAAAGGAACTGTCCTTTACTAAGATGGGGAAGAATGACGGTGAGCAGATTAATTTGGGGAGAGGGAGAAATGATGGCTTTGGGTATCTTAGGTCTGAGGTGTCTTTTGAAATATCTAAGTGTAGTTTGGGCTGGATATTTGGACATATAAATCTGGAGTTCAGAAAAACAATTCAGGCTGGGACAATTACTTTATTTAGAAAGTGAATTTACAGGACAGAACTAACCCCAGGAGAATGTCACATTTAGAAGCCGGACACCCCCAAGAAGGAGTAGCCGGTGAGAGGGAGGACAGCCGCGTGTGTGATGCCCGGGCAGCCCAGCAGGGAGCATGTCAGAGAGGTGGCAAGGTTTGTCCCACCAAATGTTGGTAACAGGCTGACAAAACATGAGGGGAGAGAAGTGAGCCCTGGCTTCGGCAGCATGAAGCCATTGCCAAGCCCTGCTTTGGTGAAATAGTGGTCATGCCCTGAGTGGCAGGATTGAAAGTGATAACAGAAAGGGATGTGGAGACAGCACACAGAGGTGTCACCAGAGGTGACATGGCAGGCTATGAATTGGAGGAGAGGAAGCACACTGGGGAGGCCATGCATCCGTTTGTGTCTGTGCGTGCAGGTGCCCACGTGTATGGAAAGTCTATGTGTACACATGTGTATATGCGCAGGGCTGCGTGCAGGTGCCCACGTGTATGGAAAGTCTATGTGTACACATGTGTATATGCGCAGGGCTACGCACACCTTTGGTATGAAAGATGGATACTTAGAGCAGAACTTACGATGCCATAAAGTGGGGAAATTAGAAGATGCAAGAGAGAGAGGCAAGATACTATGGCGTGGTCCCAAGAAAGAGATAAAGACCTTGGGAGCACAGCTTCATCTGGCCCCTGACCTTGGCCTCCCTCAGGACACAGTGTGCTGTCCGTGGTGCTGATTGCGACTGCTCCGGGCTGTGCCCAAAGGAGGCGCTCAACACACGACTTATGGCTTGGCCTCTGATTGCATCTGCCTATGAATTTAATTGCTACTTTATCATCCATTAAGTCATAAACATCGCACACCGCACTGAATTCCACTGATACTGGAGAGGCTGGAATCCAGGGCAGAGGTGTGGAGAAAGGAAGAGGTTGGTTCTGCACACAAGCCCGTAATGTCCAGGCCCCTCTGGTCAGCTCTGGGTGATGTTGTTTTCCCCAGTGTGGCTCGGGGGAGGCCCGCGTGTGCCCAGGTGAGCGCAGCAAGTGACGGGGGGGGAGGCGGCTCAATATTTGAATCCAGCTCCACTGCTGTGTCTTTATCCACTGGCATGGCCTTAACTGGCACCCAAAGGATGTATTTCTCCCAACCCTCCCTCTGCCTCCACTCCCACAGTTGTCCTGAGGTCAGCAAGGAGCAAGATGAGGGCAGTGGTCAGTCTGCCTGGCTGGAAGGGTCTTGGGAGAGTTTGGATTTGGTGTGGATCTGGAGCACCATGGAAGGAGGTTTATACAGTGTCTCAAACTTACCTCACAAGAATACGTTTTCACAGAGTGCAAAGTACCAAGGAGTTAGTGAGACAGTCCCTGTGTGGCCCCGGTGTGCCCGTGTGTGCTTACTCCTGCTCCCCGCAGCTGGGTGTAGCCAGGTGTCCTGAGACTCTAGCCCCTGCCGTGCAATGAGCAGGCACCACAAATGTTTCCTGAGTCTTTCTCGAAGGGCCGGTTTATCTCTGACACCCACGTTTCTCAGGGGCTTGTCCTCCCGGCCCAGCCTCCCAGACAGCAGCTCTCCTGACGGCCTCTCTTCTAATTAGCTCTGCATGTCAGGCTGCAAATTGGCAAAACTGTCAGACAAGCAACGATAGAAAAAAAAGTTTTTAATTAGTTCTTCATAAAGATCAGGAAACGTGGTAAAAGAAAAATGCTTCAATCTGCATGTGGTTCCTTGAACTATAATTAGTGTGTTGGATTTAAAAGCTGTAAACGCCCATTAGCTCCTGTGCGGGGGAGTGAGATGCCAGGGGGAGTCCAAGCGGAGGCTTCGAGATCAGTGTAGGAGATGCATCGCCAGGGTCTGTCCTTTTCTCTGCGTGAGACTCACCCCACATATCCCAGGGCCTCCTCGAAGCTGGGGCTGCACTTAGCACCAACAACACAATTTTCACATCTAATCGTGAAAAGGGGACACGTCAGGCCACAGTTTGGGGACAGGCTAGTAGCATGAGTCCAGAGCACCCCAGCTGCTTGTGGAGCAGAGGCATGACCTGACCCCTGTCCATCCGAGACCCAGGAGGAACCCTGACAGCTCTGGACCCTGCTGGGCAGTGGTTTCCTCCTGGACAGTGGGGGAGGCTTGATCAGGGCTGGACTCTAGGAGTCTCTGATGTTCTTGACTGGGCATCCTATTTAGATAGCGGGAAGGGCAAAGGAGGGGAGCCAAAAAGAGCCCCCTCACTTAAACTGCCAGGCTCTAAACCTCATTCATTTTGCACGCCCAGCAGAAGTCCCACCTGCTCGGAGAATCTTCCCATGATCTTCTCACAGACAGGGATTTTCCTTGTCTAAGCCTCAGAATCAACAACAATGATAATAATTATAAACACAAAGGCGACATGTTGTATGTGCTCTCTCACCTTAACTCATTTACTTCCCACATCATCAGACTCACTTTATAGAGGAAGAAACAGAAATAGGATGTGTAGTGACCTGTCAAGGCAAGACAGCCAGAGAGCTGGGCTCAAACTCGGCCCACTCCAGAGCCTGCCTGCTCACTCACGCCCGGTGCCATGGTTCTATTTATTTATTTATTAACATTCATTTTTTTGAGATAAACTTTGTTGCCCCCAGTAGAGTCCCATGGCATCTTATCTCATGGCAACCTCAAACTCTTGGGCTTGAGGAGATCTTCTTGCCTCAGCCTCCCAAGTAGCTAGGACTACAGGCGCTCGCCACAATGCCTGGGTGTATTTTAGAGATGGGAGTCTCACTCTTGCTCAGGCTGGTCTTGAACTCCTGAGCTCAAGCAGTCCGCCTGCCTTGGCTTCCCAGAGTGCTGGGATCAGGGTGGGAGCCGCCTCACCCGGCCTTGGCATCACGGTTCTTGAGTACGTTTGCTACATGCTGGGCATAGAATGAGGTTCGTGAATCACGGTCACCACTAGAGTCTGAGCATCTTTGTAATGAGGATACAGGTCGGGTCAAGAGGAGGCTGACGTGCTTCCCACAGTCTGGGGTGGGAAGTGGCAGGGCTGGGACTGAACTGAGAACACCTCATAGGGCACAGTGCTCTCTCCGTGGCACCAACACCACCAGGTTTGAATTCACTGTTGCTAGTTAAATGTAACTATTTAACATTTTGTTTAAGAGGAACACACATTCAGGAAGATGCATAAATCCTAAGTGAATAGGTTGATGAGATTTTATGAGTGAGCTCGCCCAGCCAACCACTAACGGGGTCAGGAAATAGCATCACCAGCAGCCAGAGCCTCCCTGTTCTGCCACCAACCACTCTGCAAAGAGCCACAAGTCTCACGTCTGAGCTCAGCTTCGCCAGCTTGGAACTTAATGTGGAGTCGTGCGCCACGCACTGGGGGGTGCCTGGCTGCTGTCTCAGCGCCGTGTTTGGGGATCGTCTGTGTTGTGGGCAGCACCTGTTGGTTCCATCGCTGTATCACTCCACCACAGAAAGCTACGAAGATGTATCTCTCCATTCTGCTGTTGCTGGGCAATGGAGTCAGTTCTAATTTAGGGCTATTAACAGGTAGAGCTGACATAAACCTCCGTGGATGTGTCTTTCAGTAAATAAACACAACGTATCTGTTGGGTGTATATCAACAATGGAATTAGCTGGCATAAAATATGACCTACTCAGAATGGGTGAGCCCTGGAGGCTACATCTGTGCGTTTTCACCATCATTTCTTGTTTTCAGTTTAAAAATTAGCCACTCCAGGACGGCGCCTGTGGCTCAAAGGAGTAGGGCGCCGGCCCCATATACTGGAGGTGGTGGTTTCAAACCCAGCCCTGGCCAAAAACTGCAAAAAAAAAAAAAAAGAATTTAGCCACTCTGCGTAATAAACTGTGACGCTAAGTCCATTTGCCTGATGGTGAACGAGACCAGGCACTCAAGTTCACTGTCCGGTTTCATATTATCCTTGTGAAGTGCTTGTTTGAACTATTTGCCATTTTTAAAAAATGGGTGGTTCATATTTTTCCTGTTTATTTATTGATATTTTCTTTAAAATATATTCTGGATATGGGCCTGCTGATGCTCATAAATTATTAATTCTGATAAAATCCAATATATTAATCTTCTCTTTCATGGTCAGTCACTATCTCAAGGTCATGGACAAAGTGCCCTGTGTTATCTTCTGGGAGCTTTTTTATTTTACTTTTTGCATTTAGGTCTAAAATCTATCTGGACCTGGTGTTTTGATGTGGTTTTTAAACTGCTTTTAAATGATGTGAAGTGAAGGTCGATTCATTTTTCTCCCATATAGATATCGGATTAAGTCAACATGATTTATTTAAAAGACTATCTTTCTCCACCATATTGGAGTGGCAGTTCATCAAAAATTAGGAGATTTTTTTGTGAAAAGGTCCTTAACTGCAAATTCATTTCTTTAAATAGATAAGGAGCCATGCCACTTAGCTATTACCTTTCAAAAGAACTTTGGTTATTTGTGTATTTAAATAATTTATGAATTCTATCCAAGTTGTCAAATTTATTGGAATATAGTTCATAATAATTTCTCAGTTTCCTTTTGATATCTGCATACCTGCAGTGATGCGACCATTCTCAGTTTGGTATTTGGGATTTACGTCTCCTCACTTTATTCCTGATCAGTCTGGTCAGAAGTTTACCAATTCTAACGACCTCCGGGAAATCCCCTGGGCCTTCCCTCGCCATCTGTACGCTCCGGGCCGCTCCGTCTTGGTCCCATTGATTCCTTCCCTTATCTTTATTGCTTCCTCGCTCCTGCTTGATTTCAGTTTAATTCTCTCTCCGCTTACTGGCTCTTTAAGGTACAAAGAGAGGAATTTGATTCGAAACCTTTCTTTTCTTCTAATATGGGTCTTCAGTGCTCTGTATTTCCTCCTATCTACTGTTCTGGTGACATCTTTCAAGTCCCTGATTTCAGTTTCATTCAGTTCAAAATGCTTTCCAATTTCCCCTGGATTTCTCCTGTAACGCATGGGTTATTTACAAGTGTGTTATTTGGTTTTCAAACATTTGGGAACTTTCCAGAAATCTTTTTGCTGTTGATGTCTAACTTAGTCCAATGTGGTTACAGAACATAATTTGTATGAGGTCTCGGGCTGTTTTGTGCTCCCGTAGCACAACGCCCCTGAACTGAGAGCACGTTTATTTTTCTCAAAGTTCAGGCGGCTGAGAAGCCTAACACCAAGGTGCCGGCAGGCCTGGTGATCCAGTGAGGGCTGCAGCCTCACTTAAGGCGCCCAAACACGGTGGAAGCCTCTGTACAAAGGCCCCAATCCCCGGGGCCTGATCTACTCCTGAAGCCCCCCTTTAATGTTGTCACCCTGGCAACACCTGAATTTCGGGGTGCACACATTTGCACTGCAGCATATGACTTGAATCCTTTTAAATGTATGAGAGCTTGTGTTGATGGCCCAGAATATGGTCTGTCTCAGTAAAACATTCCACACGTGCTTTATAAATGGTAAACGTCCGGCAGGTGCACTGGTTAATGCTCCCACTCCCTTCTCTGTCCTCTCCGACTCTCCCGGTTACGTTATCAGCTACTGAAAGACGGACGTGGAAAGCTCACTTATTTTGTGGACTTGTCTGTCTTTTGTTACTACCAGTTGGTATTTCATGAGCTAAGTTTCTCCGTTATTAACACACAAACATTTAGCATTGTTATGCCCTCTTGATGAGTTGACCCTTTATCATTTTTGAAAGGATCTTCTGAAATCCCTGGCCCTGAGTCTCCTTTGTCTGGTGTTAAGGCAGTGGCTCCAGCTTTCCCCCCGATGTGTGGCGGTGGGGCTCGACGTTTCCCATCTTTTCACTTTTATTTGTGTCTTTATTTAGAGTACGCTTTTTGTCAGCAGCATAGGGCTGGGTCTTTATTTTTCTGATCCAATTTGAAAATCTCTGTCTTCTAACTGGGGTGTGGAGAACATTTGAATTTAAGGAAATTATGGATCACCTTGTATTTGGTTAATGTGTCCTTACGATCTTTGTTTCCCATTTGTCTTATCTTTTTCCCTGTCTTCAACTGACACAGTCATTTTCATCTCTAAAAGTTCAATTTGGGTCTTTTCACATCTTCTATTTCATTACTTAGTATGTTCGATCTTCCTCTATCTGTCTGAACATATGGGACACAGCTATAAAAACTGTTTCCGTGTCCTTGACTGGTACTGCTATAATCTGTGTCAGTTCCGTGTCATTCTTTTTTTAATGCTTTTTTCTCATCAACTCGGGTCAAATTTCCTCCTTCTTTCCATACCTGGAAACAGACATTGTAAATTTTATCTTGTTGGGTGCTGGGTATTTCTGTGCTTCTATAAATATTTTCTGAGTTTTGCTCTGGGGGATGCAGTCTAGTTACTTGGAAACAGTTTGAACTTTTCAATTCTTCTTTTAAGCTTTGTTAGATGGCTCTGAGCCATAGTTAGTCTGCCGATAATTACCTCCTTCTACGAGCCAAGACCCTTTTGAATACCTGATGCCCTATAAATTATAAGGTCTTGAAGTCTGACTGTTCAGACAGAGATATTCTCAATATTTCCTGTGCGTGGGACCCTAAGACCAGTTCTTCCTAGTCCTTGGGAACGATTCTGTCCTCAGCCTTGGGCATCTGGTAGTTTCCTCACCACATGTGTGCTCTGTCATTTTACTTTTGCAAGTTTTATAAACCCCATGTTACATTGTTGCTATTTTTGCTTTAAAGCATCAATTTACATTGTAGAAATATTTTTATTGTAAAATAAAACAAATGCAAAGAATCACACAAAATAAACGTGTGGTTACAAATCATTCTAAGGCAAACACCCTGGCAATTACCGTCAGGTCATGAAATAGGACTTGGTGGTCCCCTCCAAGGAACCAGCTCCAGGAGCCCCAGTCCATCCTGCCTCCTCTGCCCCTCCCCCTCCAAAGCTTGCAAGTTACAGCACCCCGACTTTCATGGTAATGGCATCTTTGTAGACTTGGTTTTATTATTCAAATGTGAACTTCCTGGTGTTACAATTTAGCAGTCCTGCCTAATTTTTAACATTTGACGCGTCTTTTAAGTTCCTTTTATCCTGTACATTCTCCTTCTATTTCTTTCTTTTCCTCGTCATTATCTGTGGGGAAGTCTGGTCCCCTTCACTTGCAGACTCGCTCACAGCCTGGACTGCGCTGATAGCTTTCTCAACATGCTCCTCTGTCCTTTATGCTTCTTTGCAAATTGGCAGCTGGAGCCCGAGACTGGGTCAGACTCAGGCTTAATCCTCTTCTGAGGATGTTATTTGGTGTTTGGCCAGACATTAGGAAGCGCATAATTTCTGATTGTATCTCTTTTCGTCATGTGAACAGCTGTAGGTTTTTAGTGTCTGCACCTACAAATTCATGCAGAGTTGCAAAGGGTTATATTCTGTCTTCTTTGCTTGTTATTTGTCAACTAACTTTTCAGGAATTTAAGGAAAACCTCACCTTACCCAAACATTTACCATTTCCAGGGCTGCTCCTTTTTCCCTCTGGCTGGAGGAATTTTTCTGTCCCACTATGAAAGTATTGGGGATGAATTTCCTTGGTTTACATTTTTGTAAAAAAATCATTATTTGACCTTAAGTTTTAAGGCATTTTGCAGATGGTTGAATTCGAGGTTGACGATGAAGACAGTGCTCGGTTGTCTTTTGGCTTTACTGTTTGTTTCTGGTGAGAAAGTGAGGGTAACTTTCAGCCCTGCCTGTCTTTAACTCCAGAGTGAAGTGAGAGGGCTGCCAGTCTTCTCTTCACTGGAACATGCACGGAGCTTCAGGGGCGCATTTGATGGCCTAATTTCAATGCCTCAGGGGAGAGGGAGGGGCAGGGGACAGCTTGTTGGTGGAGCAGTGAGAACACATGTGACAACCCTCCCTCTGCTGTCAGGCAGGGGCACGCTCTGTGGCCCTGAAACAATTACAATAGAAACATCACTGACTGCAGATTGCCACAGTAGACATGATAAAGAAGTCTGAATTCTTGCGAGTTACAGAATGTGACACGGAGACACTGAGCGAGCACAGGCTGCTGGTAAAGTGTGTCGACGGGCTTGCTGGGTGCAGGATTGTGTCACAGTATCTGAGAAGTACAGCAGACGAGGTGTGCCTGTGGCAGCTTTGGGCTGGAAATGTGGCCCAGTATAAGCTTCTTCCCACTCTGAGAAGTGGGATGTGGTCACGCATTCTTATGTTACACATTTGTTGAGCCCAGCAGTTTTCACTGTTACCCACCTGTCCATCCTTCTCTGCTCCTCATTGCCTCCCTGAGTTACCGTGGTCACATTCCAGACCGATTCCCTCGGAATACAGAAAGCTTCGAGAACTGTATAGGCTGCTTGGTGTGTGCAGCCCTGACCTGAACCACCTCAGGGAGCTTCCCTACCAGCCTGTGGCCCTGAGCCGCTCCTTCTCCAGTGAGGTCGGCCCTGCAGACACGGGGTCCCCTCTTCCCACTGTCCCCCTTCCTTAGGGCTCTGCCACAGGCCTCGGGGTGGGGCTGCTTCATGTGGCACTGATGCCCGTGCAGCCTAGGGATCTGGGTGTACCTTGGTAGTTACCCTGGTTACCAGTTAATAATTCTTTATGTGAAAGTTCTTCTCTGTCCAGAGTTGCGGTTTGGGTTTCCTGAGTAGGATCCGACTCATATTGTTCTTAATTTTCGTTATTGTATTTTTCAGTTGTTATTCTTACCACTTCTAGGGTAAAATCCTCAATTTGGTTGTGTATTTCCTGGATATGTTAGTTACAGTTATTTTAAAGTCTGTGTCTGAAATCCCAAAGTCTAGAGCACGTGTAGACGGTTCTATTGTCTTATTTTTCTTCTCCAGACGTCTTATCCTCTCTGTGGGTGTGCCTGAGCCGTTTCTACTGAATGTTTGATCTCGTGTATGAAAAAGTGCTGGAGGGCTGGGTGAGGTCATCTTCCTCCAGTGTGGACCAAAGCTTCTCGCGCCTGGCTTTAGAGCAGACGTAGTGGTGCTCACAAGCGGGGACCCAGTTTTTTGAGCCTGAGTTTGGAGCCTTGTGGAGACTGATCTCCTCTGTGCTATCCGTCTGCACGTCTGCTGGGGCCTCTGCTGAGAGCCGGAGGTGCTCACCAGGACATTTTCTTTTCTTGTAAGTTTTTGTTGTCTTCCCAGTTCTGTGAGAGGCAACGGCTCTTCTTGGCGTCTTAACACCAAGCAGCGGCTTTGGTTCGCAGGCATCTTATGACCTGTAAGGCTTGAGATGTGGGAAATTCCCCAGGAGAAAACCCTGTGCAGAATGGCAGCCGTCTGCCCCGAAACTCTCTTCCTCAGGCATCGTGGTCCCTCAAGTCCTGGCTGCCTGGACAGCCCGGATTCCTCTTTAATCTTTTCAGACCCATGAGATGCACGTCTCTGCTTGGTCTGTGGTCCCTCATAGCAAGTGGAAAATGACCCCAGAGGAAAAGACAGCAGTTGGGGGCTTCAGCCTGCCTTCCTACAGGAGAGGCTAGTGGTGCCTCGAGTCTTGGCTGTGCAGTAGCCTTGCAGTGGACATGCTCCTTGGCTAGCCACATGCCCTCAGTATCACAGGATAAATCTGTCCTGCTAGGATCATCCATGGCCATCAGGTGCTGCTTGGCAAGTAAGACAGAGCCGGGTTTAAAATCCAGTTCTGAGCTGAGGGCTCAGACCACTCTAAGCCCCAGATTTATGCCGTAGCTAAAGCAGCAGCCCCCTTCTACTGCGTCTTCCCTGGGAACTGAGACAGGAAGCAGATGGCCTGGCCCAGCAAAGCACAGGGGCACGGCCAGCACGGGGAAGTGACCTCCCCAGGATGCTTTTCTTCCTTCCCTTCTCTCTCCTAAGCCATGTTCTTCAAAGGCCCACCCTCCCCCCGTGAGCCCAGGGGCATGTTGTGTTCATGTGACACCTGCAGGCAGAATGGGGACCCAAGACCCCCTTCTTGGCAAAGGAAAACATTCCCAGTAAAAGGAAAAACAAAGAAATAAGCTGAACAAGGCAGAATACAAAGAGTTTAGCTAGTTTACTTTTAAACCAGCAGCTAAATTCCTTATCTGAGCAGTTCCTGCTTTTCCTAGAAGCCTGGCCTGTAAGGGATACAGCTTGAAAACACCCTGCTGGGTCTGTGAACACTCTGAAGAAACAGTGGCCACAGAGGCGGCCGTGGCAAGGCCATGGCAAGAAGTATTAATTAGACCATCCCCTGCCCAGTCATCAGCCAAAGCAGATAGACATTGTGGGGATTTGTATTATGGCCAGGGCAGAGATCAAGGGAATAGTTCAAGCCCTGAAATATGGGCAGAGGGGTTTGTGTATCCTTTTACCAGAGGAAGACTCCTCTGGGTTGGAGATAAGAGGAAAATTCCTTTCCCACTGATTCTTCAGAGATGCTGTAGCGTCTGCTCCACAGTGAACTAGTGGGCATTAACCTCTCCTAGGGAATCTATGTGTGAGACCACAGACAGGAGGCCGCCCCCACACAAGGCTCAGGTTTCGGATATCTCAAGGCTGCTCAGACCCTTGAAGTTAATGATTATAGATAGAATAAGAACCACCATGTTTACTCAGAGAAACTGCTGACATTTTTGTTCCCTTCCTCAGCTTACCCTCTGGGCTAAATGAGCAAATAGCCTCAAATAAAAGCTGAGTGGAACAAACACTCAGGGCCATCCGCCAGACCCTACAAACTAGCAGTAGACCCCTGTGTTTCTCACTTTAGAAAATTTTATTCTGCGTGCCCTGTCTCTTTATTTCTTGCCACTTTTAACTTTTCTTTTCTTCCATAATTGCTGCCAGTGCCACAGGTCTTAAAGAACCCTGCCCCCGAGGCAGGACTCTGGCAACTGTCTGTTTCTTGAAGTTGGGAACTGAGCTGAACTCATCCTTGGGCAGGGGCCTGGGGTGTTCATTGCAAGTCTGCTGAGGCCATGGCACACCCTCAATGCATGTGTTCATGGCAGTGACATTCTGAGGATGAGAAGCTGCTCTATACTGGCAGGTGGGATTCCAAGAAGACCACTGAGGGATCCCCCTGCAGGGGAGTGGTGGTTGCCCTGGGTGGCATGAATAGTTCTGACAGCCTGGCTGCCTGTTGGTGGGAAGACCCCCAGGCAGTGATTGTGTGGCCAATGGAGAGGGTGGGGACAGCCAGCCAGCAGGACAGATGGAAGAGCTTCCCAGACAGAGGGCCTGGGAGACTTGGCACAGAGCTGAGAGCCTGGTGGCATGCCCATGGCCGTCCAGAGCCACGTAAACCCCAGGAGTTGCAGTTTCTTCATCTGTTGAGATAGAGGAGTCGTCAGTAACAGATCTCTGGATAAGCCGGAGAACTCACGTAAGCACTAGGCGTCAGCACCATACACAGCCCAATGTCCTGACAGCCACCCAGACGGAAGGCTCATCTCTCTGCCTTCCCATGTTACTGGCTTTTTGACGCTTGCTGGTTAAGTGGTTTTTATCTCTGAAATTCACCTCTTACCCTTCAGTTTCTTGAGAGAGAAGGTGGGGATAACATGACCGTGTGCTTCCTGGAGTTGGGAAGATGGTTAAAGGCTGACTATACACACAGCTCTTACCTCAGTGCTGGATGTGCCGGAACCACTGTCACCTTTATGGTTCTCCTGGGGGCAGTGCTGATCTTCTTCTCCCACCACAGGCTGTGAGGTCCCATCCATCTGTTCACAGGGCAGCTCACCCAGGTCAGTTCATCTGACCAGGATATCAGTAGTCTTCACAACGAAGCATCTGCAACTAGGAAGTACCACATAGAATATCTGAGTAACATGATTAGATGTTCTGCCCTCGGCCAAGGGCATTGGAACCCCTGTGCTGTCATCCAATTACTCCCGTCCAGCCCACTGCTATTGACCTTGGACATTTGACTGACTTTGGCGGATGTGGACATGGCAAAAGTGATAGTTTGCAACTCTGAGCTAAGGCTGTCGGAGGTGACGGATCCTTCCCACTGCCTTCTCCATCTTCTTATGAGCTCTGAGTAGAACCTGCCCCAGGATAGTCCACTGGGCCAAACAGCTCAGAACAGCCTGAGCTAGCTAGCAGCCTGCAGCCCAGCCCAGCCATGCCACCTTAGCAAGTGCCAAATGCCACCCTTGTGGGTGACTGAGCCTTGGTGTAGCTGATCATGCATGGTTGTCACCTAATGCAGCTGTGCTCAGGAGTGCGGCAGGAGCATTGGAAAGATATCAATGTCTGCCAAATTAACTTGTGTATTCATGACATTATCTGGTTAAACTTTCCATAGGAATTTTTGGAACTTGGAAAACAGATTCTAAATTATGTATTGAAGAAATGAACTCTATAAATAACTTAAAGCATTTTGAAAAAAATGAGTGAAATTCTTGGTGTCAGGGAAAGCCCACCTACTCAACTTTAGAGCTGAGAACACAGCCACGGGGAGTGAGCATGTGGGGCTGTCAGGGGCGCGCAGGCTGTGGATGAGCAGCGAGGTGGGGGGGCAGAGAGGAGAAAGAGCCCCGTCGCACCTGACAATCAGGAGAATGGTCATGCGTGTCTGGGGGAGGGTAGATTGTTTGTTAAATGGTGTTGGGAAGTCTTGGCAGTGTGTGGAGAAAAATAAAATTGGTTTCTGCTTTCTCACCACAGTAACTAAATTAGCTCCAGATGGGTTCAGCACGTAAATGAGGAAGGTGAAATGATAAAGTTAATTTACGAACACAGGGGAATATCTTTGTGATGGTGGGGGCAGGGGACTTTCTAACCAAGACCCCACTTAGCAAGAGTCAGGAAGAGAGAAGGAGCTGGTGGATTATGTCATACTGAAGTGAACTTTTGGGGCCATGGTTGGTGGCTTACACCTGTAATCTCAACACTTTGGGAGTTTGAGGCAGGGGATTGCTTGAGGAGCTTAATACCAGCCTGGGCAACTCAGTGAAATCCCATCTCTACAAAAAAATACAAAATAAAATAAAAAACATTTTAAAGTGAGCTTTTTCTCCTAAGTGTAGGACCCCAGAGGCATAGGAGATGGACCAAGGGGAGAGGTCTGCAAAGTGTGCGCCTCCAGCAAGGACAGAGATGAGAGACCAGCAGAGAGTGAGCCCCAAACAAGAGAGGCCACAGAAGGAGGGTGAGGCTTCTCAGTAGTCAGAAAAATGTTGTTGTCACTCTGGGACACCACTTACAGCCATCAGAGTGACAAAGGTCAGACAGCTGGGTCATAACACCAAATGCTATGGAGGGTGTGGTTCCCAGAGCCCCTGTGGAGTGGGGAGGCCTGCCAGGGGGAGCCTGGATGAGAAGGGGGTCCTCAGTGAGGCTGTTTTCTCAGTGAGGCCACCCCTGCCTCCACCCAGAGCCCCAGGCTCCACTTTCTGGGCATCTGGGAGGAGGACCTCCCACAGTGGCACTAGAGGACTTAGGGGATTTCTGGTATTATTGGGGGAGGCTAGAGTTGGAGGCCTGAGGTCACTCGCCACTGCAGGGATGGCTCCCAGATGTGAGCAGAAGGGTTATACCAGTTGCATGGGAGGCCAGGTCTCAATGACAAGCATCCCCAGGGCCAAGGGCTACCTGGACAAATCTGGTCTCCTTGGAAGGAGCCTTTGCACTGGTTTTGGGAGCAATAGCTCCTTGGTCTGTCCCCAGTCTCACTGAGGCTCCCATTCTTTGGCCCCCCTCCCTGTGGCTTTATGTCATGTAACCAGGAGCAGCAGGGTCCCAAGGCCTCTTCCCTGGACTCTGTCCAGATCCTGGAGCCCAGTAAGAGAGGGGTCAGGGGTGGCAGAGTCTAGAGAGCACCACACCTCTCACTCACCCCATCAGCGTCCCTGAGTCTTACCAAGCTGGTCTACCAAGGGTGCTTGTGTCATGGTTTCCTCACTGTGCCCTGTTGGGACCCAGGCAGTGCTGATTCCTGCCTGCCTGTCTGGGGACCTGTCTATCACCTACCCGCCCAGCCCTAGGACACTGTGAAGGGGCTAGTCTAGGCCACCAGGCCACCGGCTAGACTCTGCGCCATGCCCTGAGGTGGGGACTTATCCACACAGGGCCTGTGTGCACCAAGCTTCAGCAGGCTCACCGGTAGCCAATCATTTACTCTCACCTGCACAGTCCTGGCTTCCTAGCCATGTGCTACTGAACACCCGAGTGTCCCAGAGAACCTTCCAGAGTCAGGGCAGCCAGTTCTCCTGGGAGCTGTGTGGCCATCAGCAAACGAGTTGGTGATTCTAAATTTAGCATGGCTCCCAGTTGGTTGGAGACCTCTGATGGGTCACAGGGGAGAACTTTGGTCCTGCCTTCCTGCCTGGTGTGGGGAACTCAGAGGAGGCACTCCAGGCTGGCTGGGCTGCAGGCACCTTGTCCTGATGCCCTCGGGGCTGGAATCAGCCACTTTGTCCCTCTCACAGATAACACTGGGGCACCATGGGTGCTGTTTGGCCTTGGACTAGACCCAGTGCTACTCAGCCCCACTGCTGTGGGGGGGGGGGCAGGCATACATCCTCTGTGCCACGGATGGGCTCAGTGTATGAGCTTCCATGGGAAAGGTTCACACTCGTTTGCTGAATTTTAACTTGAAGATGGGGGTCTGGAGCCACTGGATGGGGGTCACTTTGCCATACATGGAACCTGAACTGGAGCTACTGTGTGGAAAGAACAGAGACAGAGAAAGGGGGAGACTAGCTGTGCCCCTCGATCCACCCTCACCTGAAACAAAGGCGCCCTTTACTTTCCAGCCATCCTCTGAGCCAAAGCATTCCTGCCCTTCCTCTCCTCCCCTCCCTCCCTCCCCTTCCTCCCTCCCCTCTCTCCCTCCCCTTCCTCCCTCCCCTCCCTCCCTCCCCTTCCTCCCTCCTCTCCCCTGCCCTCTGTCCCCCTTCCTCTCACTCTGGTGAGCATGTGTGAGAAGCCTGTCTTCTTCACTCTACTGCCAACATGCTAAGCAGGGCCCTTCCTGACCAACTGGGCAGGGAGATGGACCATTGCCTCCATGACCTGGGCAAGCTCCTGTGTGAGACTCTGGCTGTGCCTCCCTCCATGGTCATACCTTTCTCAACTGGGCTCAGGTACCAGGGCTCCCTCTCGGACAGCCCTGTCTCATCCCTCCCATCTTCCGTGGAAGGTCTGGGACAGCAAGGCACCGTGGGGCAGCTCCTGCTCTGAGAGGCAGCTGGGTCCCTGACCCAGGACAGTGCAGCGGAGGCTGGGTGCAGCAGGGAGCTGGCCATGTGGGAGGGAGGGGCGAGATGGCCTCAAGCCCAAGTTAATGTGTGTGATTCTGAGAAGCAGCGTGGTGTGGTGGGTGCCTTGAAAGCCCCTCTGCATTCCCGTGAGCTCCAGTGTCCTCACACTGGTCAGATATGTCAAAATTGGCTGACTGACAGCTAGGACAGCCCATGAGAACCCCCCACTTGGAGTTGGCATTTTGCAAATGCTGATGTGGTTGAACATGTGAACTCAGAGCGAGACAGATGGATTTGGGCCAGGCCAGACTCTCCTGGCTGCGCCATCTGCTCTGACCACAGCTACCGGCTTCTGCAGGCGGAGTGTGAGGGCCTGGTGCAGGAGGCAGGGCATGGGGATGGGATGGGGCGACAGTTTTAATCACAGCCCTGATGCTTGAATGGTGCAGCCCAGGGCACAGCCAGCAGGCACCTGTTTCTCCAGTGGGGAGTATTGTTTCCAGGAGCACAAATAACACAAGAGAAATGGAGAGCTCAGGATCTGGAACTTTCCAACCCTATGGGTTTCCACAGCACCCTTGCCTGTGTCTGGGAGGCACTGCTTTAGGGTGCAGAGGGTGTCGGGTTGGGGATCACAGCAGTGAGGGCCTCAGCGAGCAGGAGGCTGTGGGAGCCTCAGTCTGTGCCCAGGAAGTGGGTCAGGTGTGGGAGCTCAGGGGCCCAGGTCAAATGTCAGGAGGGTCCTGGGCAGCAGGGAGACCCTGGGACCCAGAGGCAGGTGGTCTGAGGGCGTGAGCGTGTAACTGTGCAGGTGCACACGTGTCCACATGTATACAGACTGTGTGCGGTGTGAGTCGTTGCACACACATACATTTGTGCCTGTGTGTAAACTGAGGCAGAACAGCTCTTGCTGGGTCAGCGTGGCAGGGCCCCTTCCTGCTGGTCTGGTCCAGAAAACTAAGGGACACTGAAGCCAGGATGTTCCTCTGATCTGAGAGCCAGGAAGGCACCTGCTGCAGGGCAAGGCCCAGAGGGTCTGGGCTGTCCCAGCAGGGTGACATGGGGAGCAGGAGCTGCTCCTCCAGGCCTCAACCTGGGAACTGCCCTCAGCTGAGGCTTCAGGGTCAGGCTCTGACCCCAGCCCAGTGCCCTGAAATTTGAGGACCTAGTCAAGGGCGTGTGATCTAGGGTGGGTCCCTGGGCTCAGTCCCACCCAGGGGGCTGCTGTGTGACCTTGGACCAGTCATGCACTTCCTGTTAAGCTGAACCATGTCCACCCCTCCCTGTGGGCTGCTAGGGGTCAGGTGGGATCCTGACAAGCCTTGAGGTGCAGGAGAGAGATGGCAAGGCAGGAGAGTGGTCGTGGGGGTCGGGAGAGCCTGGGCCTGGGGGAGGAGTGTACTGAGTGACCAGCACAGGAGCTGGTGGGCAGAGCTTCCCACGGTTACCAGCCTGCTCTGGGTCGCTGGGGCATTATCTTTCAGACTGGGAGGCTCCCAGGGCTTTTCCCAATGGCCAGGTAGAAGGGGGTTGTGTCACTCACACACCTCATGCCACCGAGCCAGGCAAGGGTGAGGACAGCTCATCAAGATTTGAGAAGTTAAGGAGGCAGAGAGAGGACCTAGGGATTCTGGATACCTCAGGCAGCCCCTTCTCACACCAAGAGGCCTCAGGCTGGCCCCTGATATATGTCTACACCCTGCTTCACCCAGGCCCCCCTTACAAACACCTATCAGCCAGGATGCTACTTCCTGTCTGCACAGTCTACCTGGCTGTCCCTCTTGCTTTTTCCCGCACATGGTAAGTGCAGCCTCTGATCTCTCCTCCACAGCCTGAAGGCTGGAACCACACGCCCTCCAAGCCTCTTGGGTCCCCACATCTGGAAGTGGAAACCAGACGTGGTTCCTACTTCCTTGGCACTGCCCACCTAGCCCAAGGTCACCACCCAGTACAGCAGCCCACTGGTGAGGAGTGTCCAGCCTCCTGGGTACAGGCGGGGTTGCCCCTGCCATGTGACCATGGGCAAGCTGCTGGTAGATCAGCCTGAGCCTGAGCAAGGGCACAGCTCCCAGCAGCTGAGATGACATGGCAGTGCACGATGGGTACCCAGGGCAGTGGCCGTGGTGGGACTGCTGGAACCCTGCAGGCCAGGTGGCTTATGGGTAGAGTTCAGACCCAAGCTCAGGCTGGAGATAGACTGGGACTGTGGTGGACAAGAGGGCAGAACTCGGGCTCCCGAGGCAGGAGGAGGAACCCCTGCGCCTCACCCTGCCTCAGTTTCCCCACTCACACAAGGAGCAGGTGGGAGGAGATAGCATGTTGGCCTCTTCCCAGCATGTGTCTCAGCTCTCTGTCCCTGATCTGGGGGAAGCTGCTCTGGGGACCTGAACTGGCTTAGAAAGGCCAGAAGCCCCCAGGACATCATTTGGAAAATAAGAATGGGCAGAATCAATGGTGACATTAGAAGCAGCATGGAGCCTAGCAAATCGACCTGCAGGTGAGTTCAGGTGACAGCTGTAATCATATCTCAAGGACCTGGCCTGTCAGTTGTCAGGGAAGAGACAGCAGGTGACCGGTGTGGTGGCCCATGACAGTCATGCAAGGGTGGCACACACCCTTCCCAGTGGGCTGCAGAAAGCAGGTACTGGGGAGTGGGGTGAAGCCCAGGGGCTTCCTAGGGGAGCTTGCCCAAGGCTCTGGGGGGCAGGGAGGGAGCTGGCCCATCCTGGGTGCCCCTCCCCTTCCAAGGTTTGGGGCTGACTTCACCATTGCCATTACTTTGCCATTTGTCGCTCTCATTACCACATGAAAACACTGCAGCTTTGTAAAGTGAAAAGAGGAAAAGAAAAAGTCCAGGTTTCCACCTCCCTGCCAGGGCCTTGTTCTGAGCAAAGGGTAGTTTAAGGCAGTGTCAGGGACAGAGAAGGCTCTGGGAGCACCTGTCCCTGCATGTCACGGCAGCTGTGCTCCCTGTTCCAGGGCTTCCTGTCCACACAGGGGGCTATTATGGGCTGGATTGTGCTCCCCAGATTCCTATGTTGAAGCCCTGATCCCCAGGACCTCAGAGTGTGGCTGTTTGGGGACAAAGCCTTCAAAAAGGAAATTAAGTTAAAACAAGGCCCTTATGGTGGGCCCTAACCCAGCTGACTGCTGTCCTGTCAGAGATCAGGACACGTACACCTACAGAGGGATGACTGCGTAAGACGGGGGGAAGATGCCGCAGCATGCCGAGAGAGAGGCTTCAGGAAAAACACACACACCTTGACCTTGGACTTTAGCCTCCAGAACGCTGAGCCTCTTATGCTGCCTATTCCACAGCAGTCAGAGTACAGCAGCCCAGGCTGAGGAACACAGAGCCAAGGCTCAGGTGGGGTCAGGCCAGTGGAGAGATGAGGACACCCCTGAAAAGGGCTGTCCACTCGCTTGACCCCTGAGTGTTCCTAAGCATGTGTGTGTGCATATGTGCAAATGTGTGTGAATGCGTGCACATGTGTGCGTATGTGTACATGCGTGTGCGTGTGTGTGCCTGTGAGTGGACGTGTGTGGTGGCCCAGCCCCTCTCTCGTAGAGCTCGTCATTCACGGGGTGATGGAGGCACGAGTGGTGGCTCTGGGCCATTACACAGTTATTAAAATGGATGAGCTGCAGGTTGGCCTGGAACGGCCGGCACGGCAGATGAAGCGCGAGGGCGTCCCAGGGGAGCAGAGGCAACAGAATTCCATTTTGGTGAAAAAAGGAAAACAGTAAAATTATACAAAAATATATGTGTGTGTATACCGTATATATGTGTGTGTGTGCCGTATATATGTGTGTTTGCCTATGTGTATGAAATTAAAGAAAATAAGACAAAGTCCATATGACACTTTATCACCCTGGTGACCTTGACAGGGCCGGGGAAGGAGAGGGTTTCTTCATTCTTAGAACTCTGGAGAGTGCAGTGACTTTTGTCACAGAGAAACAAATACAAGGGAGTTGGAAGCACAGACAAGAGCTGGCCAAGGTGACCAGCAGGGGCTGGGCTTGCAGATGACCACATGGGTTGGGGGGGCTCCCGGCGCCCATCCTCTGGGAAGGAGCAAGCCTTCCCCACTCAGGACCACCTGGTTCCTGAGGAATGCTAGCCAGGAACGACTGGCTGCACTGTGAGGGGCGCCTGGAAGGACCTTGCTGGGGCACCCTGGTGATGCAGGACTCCTCCTCCTCAGGGCTCCCTCTCCTCCCCAGGGATCCCCCCTCCTCCCCAGGACTCCCCCTCCTTCCCAAGAGTTCCCCTCTTCGCCAGGGTTCCCCTCCTTCTCAGGCCTCTCCTGCCTGATCTCACTCCTCGCCTTCAGTCCTCTGCTGCCCTTAGGGGTTGCCCCTTTCCTGATGGAGGCCTTTCTGGGTTGCCCAAGGTGGCTGGCCCTCCCTTCTGCAGGCTCCAGTCTGGCCAGAGCCCCCAACTGTGGCATGGTTCTGTTGCAGGTCAGAAGGGACCTGGGGCTTGTTTTTACTCCATTTCAGCAGAAGGCCTGCTCAGCATAGGTGAGGGTACCAAAGCCACCAGAGTGGCTCCCTTCTCTACTGCCTGGGCTGCTAAGGCCCCAAAGCCCGTACATGTCACCCAGGGCTCAGGGACAGCTGCTGAGGAAGATTGGCGTGGTCTAGCTGTGTGTGGGCAACAGGGCTGGACGTGTCGCTCAAACTCTGGTCTGGCTGCCACAGATAGGACTTGGGGGCCAGGCAAGTCCTTGCCCTGCTCTGGACCTCGATTTCCCTGTACATAAATGCAAGGTGGTGAGAAGGTACTCTCAGGGCCACTGAGGGCAGATCACCCCAGAGCAGGCTACTCAGCTCCACTGGCACTGCGTGGAGCGTCCTGTCCCAGAGAATGCTCATGATCTTGGTTTAGGCCCTGAGAGCAGACTTCAGGGTCCCTGAGCTCCCAGATCTATTCACGAAATGCTGTGCACATGCACCTTTCTGGAGAGGTCTCGGAGGTTATGGGATCTAGAAAGGATGTATAAACCCCACAGCTGGGTGGCCATGGCTGGGGTGTGAGCAGGAATGTGGCCCTGTGGAGGCCCCACTGTCCTCGCAGGGAAGCTGGTGTGCAGCGGCTGCCTCCTCCAGGGAGCTGGGCTCCCCCTCCGGGTTTGGTCTCATTTCTCGACCCTGGCGGTCTCTTGTCCTTTCCTTCCTGCCTCCATCATCCTTCATCCTCTTTAGAAAAATCTCTTCCACAAATTGCCCCTTTATCTGAAGTATTCCTGTCGGGTTTCTAAACCGTGTTGATGGAAGAGGCTATTACATATGCAATCGCCCGCATTTATTTACATATCAGCAGTGAAGGGGGGCCTGATTTTTCATTGGGGTGACACAGCTGTGCTTGTAAAAATGGTGTCTATTAAAAGGCCGTTGCTGGGTGCAAGCTGCAACATCTAATTGGCTTCTCAGGGACTTTTTTTTATTATTATTATTTGCTCGGGGAACCGTTCATTTGAGCAAACGATATTAAATGACTATTGTCTGAGTCTTTAAGGAATTACCAGCTGAAAAACAATGCAGAGATGTCAGCTGAGGTGTGACAGCGCTGCTGGCAACGTGTGTGGCCATGGACTCCCCCTGTCGCGCTTCTGATCAATAATTAGCTGGTTTCGATAGTGACACGCTCTGACTCTGTGTCTGCAGAGCCTGCAATTAGTGGGAACAGATCTTCCTTCCCCTTTACAATGGGGGACAAGGAAGGGTGGGATCACATGAAAGTGCCAGGCTCCCTGGGACATCTCCTTGGATGGTGTGAGATCATGCACCTACTTCCTGCTGGGTGTGGGCTCTCCCAGCTATGCATCTGGCCCCTGCTGGAGGTTCCCTGGGGCATTCCCAGCCCATCAGCATAGAATGTCCCCGGGTGAGCCTGGGGGGCTCACATGCCACAGTGGAGCTGCACTGCAGCTTCTGTGCTTGTGATCCCAGGGGTGCTGGGAGGGTGCTGAGAGATGGTGGGTGTAACAAGGCCAAGCAAGTCTCAGGCATGGGGGGCCCTATGTCTGCTGTCATGACTCTGGTCACCAGGTGGGCATAGCCACACCTGATCTTTAGAAAGCTCAGCGCACACCTTGGGGCTCAGAGAACAGTTATTGACACAACAAACACGAGCTAAGCCAGTGCCAACAGCATGCTTTTGTTCCCAGGGGACACTTGGCCATGCCTGGAGATACTTTGGGCTGCCCCATCTTGAGGCTGATCAAGGCGACTAGTGGATGAAGGCCAGGAACCCTGCCCCACAACCTGCAGAGGACCCAGATGTGAGCGTTGGGTGTGCCTTACTTCAGAAAGCCCGGGGCAGGAGATGGTGGTTGCAGGATGGCAAAAGGAGAGGATATCTTGGAGTTGGGGACAAGCGAGAACATGAGGGCCCTTCAGACCACTGCTGCCCCCAGCATTCTGGCCTGACCCGCATGGTGGGAAGTGACTGGTCCAAGTGCTCCTGTTCTGTTCCCCAGCACGCGTGTGAGCCGGACACATGGGGCCTCTGAGCGGCGGAGGAGGCTCGGCTAGGCACACCCAGTGTCTCCCGTCTCCTTTACCCTGGCCCTGGCTGAGTCCCTACCGTAAACATCTGGGCTGTGGCCAGGTTAGGAAAATGAGATGAGCCCATGGAGGGGGCAGCATAGTGTGGCGGGTACTCCCAGACAGGCAGGAGAGCCACTGGCCTGGCTGCTGGAGTGTGCCCAGCTCCCAGACAGCGGTGAGTGGCTCTGCTCTGCCCCTTCCTCCAAAAACACACAGACCCCAGCCCCTCAGCCGGCTGCCAGGGGGCTCTAATTAGAAGCTGCGCACACGGGTGACACACACACTCAGCGTGTGGAGCTCTCCACCACCAACGCCCTCAGTGCAGCTCATGAAAAGCCTTGGGGTGGTTTTCATTATGATCTAAGCTACCTCTAGGGAGGAACTCTGACGTGTAGGACATGTTGGTGGGAGGTAGGTTTGGGGCCCGACACTTCGCAGGCAGCCTGGAACACTGGGCCGGGGTGAGGAGCCCAATGTGAATCTGAGCCCAAGAGGGAAGTCAGGCATGTATCACCCCCTCTACGCAGCCTGGCACCCGATGGAGGGGCCTGCGGCTCTCCCACCATCATGCTCCACACCCTCCCTCAGCTCAGGTCAGAGGCCCCGAGAAACTTCCAGAACCCTGGATAGGTACAGGGCAGTCAGCAGAAAAACTGATGAAGTTCAAGGAAGAACAGGGCTGGAATGAGTTTCCCAGAATGAAAACATAACATTTCAGAAGTAATTTCATAAAAGGAGTCATCAGAGCAATATATCACCATGTCGATTTTAACTGCGGAGTTAAAATAACCTTTGCTCCAGTGTTTATTGAATTGTGGAAGCTCCAGGCTCCCAAAGAGAGAATCTAAATGTTACATACATGTCTGCCGCAGACAGCCTGCAATGTGCTGGGGTAGACTGGTCTAGAGCCAGCGTGCTGGCTCCCAGGAAGCAGGCAGAGAGCGGTGCCCACCATGCCCGGCCCCAGGCACCTCCTCAGACTGAGGGAACTGGCCGCAGCAGTGACCCATCAGCACTGCTCAGCCAACACCAGCAGGCAGAAAGCGGTGCCCACCATGCCTGGCCCCAGGCACCTCCTCGGACTGAGGGAACTGGCCGCAGCAGTGACCCATCGGCACTGCTTGGCTAGCACCGCAGAGCATTCCCAGGTGCCAGCCCCAGGTGGGCTCTGAGAGCAGCTAGGCACATCAGGATGTGCTGGTGCCACCAAAGGAAAGGCTGGGAGAGAACCCAGGGGGACAAGTGGGATGTGGACGTCCCTGCTCACACCCCACCCTCCGGCCACACGCCCGCACGGTTCTGTGGGCTGGACCTAGCCTGTCCATGTGCCCTGCTGTGAGGCAGTCCAGGGCCACATGCAGGCGTGGAGCCCCAGACTGGCACTGTGAGGAGCCTCGTGGGTGCTGGACATGCGCCTTGTCTTGAGCCTCAGCACCAAGAGGCCTCAGTTCTCACGCGTGACATGTTGAAACAATCATGTTTTGCATATACACAGTGTTAAGCAAAATACATTACGATTAATTTTACCTGATTTTATAAAACATTTTTTAATGCTGTTACTAGAAAATTAAAATTACATAATAGCTAGAGTTTCTCTGGGACAGCTCTGGCTAATGGCCGGACAACTAGAGTTCAGATGTTCAGATCCTGGCTCTGCTACTTAACCATTCTGTGACCTGGGACAAGTCACTTAATGCTCTGTGCCTCAGTTTCCCCTCCATGTTGGTTTGTAGTGAGGAGTGAAGGGGTTAACACATGTGAGGCTGAGGACACAGTCAAGCTTGGAGAAGCATGGGAAGGACCTCATGACTGAACCTGGCAGACCAGCACCTCCTGGGGCCTTCTGGGAAGAGGGGGCTAAGCAGGCACCCTAAGTGGTCAGGGCTGCGAGCCTGTGACAGCATCTGGCACAAACAGAGGTGCCTCAGGAGCCACAGGGCAGAGCCCAGGGAGCACCTCTGGAGGAGAGGATGACAAGACCATAGCTGTAGGATGCAGGGGAGGCAAGAGGGCCACAAGTGTAGCCAGGGAGAGGGTCAGTGACGCTGGAGTGCAGAGGGACAGGGGAGGCTGGCAGTGACCAGGCTCTGCTGTGAGGTCCACACAGTGCAGGATGGGGTGTGCTTGGCAGAGAGAAGGCAGTGTGAGAGCACGGAGAGCCACACTTGGAAGGCCCCCAAGGAAGGGTCACCCAGGCCACAGCAAAGGACTCGAGAGGCTCACGGCAGCATCTACCCTGCTGTGGAAGATGAAGAGAAGATGGGACTTCTCTTTGGAGTTTAGACGGTGGTACCATTTTCTGCCCCTGAGACGCAGTTGGGGATCTGGGATCAGTACCTGTGACGTGCGAGGGAATAGGGCCCCAGTGGGAATGGTAATCAGAGGCCTCTGTCCCTGCAGTGAGCTCTGGATACCTGCAGAGTTGTCCTGAAAAAGGCAAGAGTGTGGGGCCTTGTGACTTAGGGACCAGCTGTTGGATTGGCAGCCCCTCCCATGGGAAAGTCCCAAGGGAGAGTCCCCTGCGCTGGTGACACACCACAGTCAGCAGAGAAGAAACACACAGAGGCAGCACCTATGGCCACAGCTGTCTTGACACAGTCTACGAAAGTCGGGGACCCCCCGCTGGGTCAGCCCTTTCTGCCAGCCTTGCACATGGCCAGGCCTGTCTGGGCACAGACGTTAGAGGACATCTCTCTGCAGCGGCACCCGTTGGCCTGGCTTCCTCCAAGCATGAAATCCAGAACCGACTCAGCACGTGCCAGGTGCAGCGACAGCCCTCCTAGAGATCGTGAGACGCAGGTGGGGGTGGTGTCTCTGTCCACAGATGAAGGCCTCCACGCACGGCTGTGCGGACACTGGAGCAGCTGAACGCAGCGCCTCTGCCCACGCCACGTGACTCTGGAGCCCACGCTCTGCGCACGGCTGTCCTCCCTAGCGCTCAGCAAGGCAGTGGGGCTGCTGGCAGCTCCCCTCGAGGTTTCCGTGACAACAGATGGCAGGGCTTGTGCTGAAGAGCCACTTGGCCAAGTTGTTAGGGTTTGCTGCTCCAAATCCCAATCCTTCCCTGGCCTGAGGAGGACGTCTTGAACCTGCCCTTTCCTCCACATTGCTGGTGTTTACCAGGAACTCAGTAATTGCCCTGGATGGGCAGTCATCACCTCCCATGTCCATGGTCTGGTGGGCAGCAGCCGGGTGCAGCGTGGTCAGGGCAGTGGTGGCACTGTGCCCGCTAGCCCATGTGAGTGGGGCCTCCATGGTGGAGGCTATGTCTGGGGAGGCAGGTGTGAGGACAGCAGATGAAACCACAGAGTTCATACGAGGTGAATGACACACTGCAGTCCTGAGCAGGGTCACTGTATCCAGAGAGGCCAGAAAGCCATGGTGTCCAGGTCCAGGGCTAGCCAGCGTATTCTGTAAAGAGGCAGTGGTAACTTCTCTTCTCTCTGACCAGGCTTCATGGTCAAATGGTCCCAGCTTCCTGCTTGGGGGTGGGTGGGGAAGAAGCCACAGAAAGCTGCGGTGCACAGGCCTGGCTGTGTCCGAGTGGAGCCTCGTGGAAACTGACCCAAGGCCAGGGCTCTGCCCTGGATACTGAGGGATAGAGGACTGAGCACGCAGCCTAGGAGGTGGGTGTGCCCCAGGCCACAGGGGCCCTGGTGCTGAGCCCAGCCCTGTGCCGAGTGCTTCTCATCCTCAGGGATTCGGGGTGAGTGGGAGCATTTTGAGGCAGTGACTGGGTGCTAGAATGTCAGCTGCAGAGCTCACTGCCTGCCTATAGTGGCCCTGCTGTGGGCGAGGCCCAGCTCTCTCTTGCTCCTGCTGGAGGCTGTGGGCTCTTCCCCCCCGCAGGACAGCTAAGCAGCCTCCACGCAGGTGGCTTGGGTCCCTCTGGCTTCCAGTTCATCGTTCAGGCCACATCTCTGGTCTCCTGGGCCCTCACAGGAACTTAATTCTGGCCCCTCTTCCAAATCCAGCCCAGCTAAGGGTCCTCATCCCTCAAACCAGGCATCCTCAAACTACGGCCCACGGGCCACATGCGGCCTGCCTAGGACATTTATCCAGCCTGCTGGGTGTTTTTGCCACCACTGCCTGTCCTACTTAGTAGCCAACTCAACCCGGGGCCTGCGATCTGGCCCTCCAATGATCTGAGGGACAGTGAACTGGCCCCCTGTTTAAAAAGTTTGAGGACCCCTGCCTCAAACCCTGAGCCATGGCCCATCCCACTGGGCCTAGACATTTGCCTGCAGGAATGAGTGAGCCAGAAAGGGGCTCCTTCAGGGTGATTGCTGCTAAGACAGAGGCCACTTTGTGTGGTCATCACCACTGGTCGCCCTGGGGCCACTAGGCTGGAGGGGCCAGGCAGACAGGTCCACTGTCACACCTTGCCTATAGCCAGGGGCTGCATTCAGGGGTGGAGCTCCAGGCCCCACAGGCCTCACCTTGAGCCATTGTATGCTGGTGGGCTGGGACACCCCAGGGAACCTCCTGCATGGCCCAGCTGTGAGTCCCATGACAGACAGCTCCTCTCTGAACAGAGTTCTAAGCTGTGGGCAGGAGGGGCACCTTCTGGGATCACTGCTGACTGTGGGTTCTGGACATTGGCTCTGATGTAGCCTCCTGTTCCCAGAACACCTCTATCTCAGACCCCACCAAGAGGCTGGGTGCAAGCATCACCTCTCTACCTCTCACACCCTGGCGAGGCCATCAAGGAGGGGATAGACCAACTGGTGCTGGGGATACCATAAAGGCTCCGGGTTCAGACAAATCACCTTTTCTGGATTCTCTTTGGAGTTTTTCTCCTTGCATTTGGTTGGTTTGGTGAAAGGGGACCCAGGACTTTCTCTGTAGTGAGAAAGCCCAGGGTCAATTGGGTTGGCATGGGGGCAGCACCTGCCACATGTGCTGTGGCACCCTGATTGCAGCCCAGGCCTCAGTCTAGAGCAGCAGGGAGCAGTGCCCTGTCTGTCCATGGGTGGGTGGGCGTAGGCACCTCTCAGAAGCCTGGAGCGGCTTGTCGGGCTGCCCCGGGGTTGTGGGTGAGGCCCCTGCCTTCAGGGAGAGGTAGGCTGGCCTGCAGAAGGGCAGGTGGATGGGGGCTCCCACAGGCCTGGCCTCATGCCGGAGTAAGATTCCATGGTTGTTTCTCACCCTAGTGGACAGTGGTCCTTTGTCATCAGCCAGAGCTGACATTTTGAGGAGCAAAGGTTTAGCTCAAAAATGGTAACACGTTTTTATCAAAAGGGCCCACCACCCCCACCCCTCCAGGGCTTTCAGGAGGAGGGACTGTTTCACCACCCCTGGCTCTTGGCTGGTTTGGACCAATAGGATTTGGCTGAGCCCTGGTGTTCTGTGTAGTGCAGCCTGTGCTGGGGCTGTCTTGCAGTTCTGCGAGCCCCCCATGGATGGGAGAGGCCCAGCCAAGAGCTGGTACCAACTTCCCACAGGTGAGTGAGGCCAGCCTGGACCACCTGCCACCACTGGGCCCAGGTGATGCCACCACTCAAGTGAGCTCAGACAACAGAGGGAAGGGCTCCTGGGCCGGGCCCAACCCAGTGTTGTGTGGGGTAGTCATTAGGCAGCACTGGTAACCCAGAGGGTCCCACGACGCATCCTCACACTGCATTTCCCCTGCCTTCCCTGTCTTTGGCTGGCTTCTCTGTCACTGCGGCTGGCACAGCATGCTGATGGAGCCCGCCCTGGCAGGAAGAGCCGGGGTGCCTGACTCCACGCTATCCCAGCTTTAGGGGATTTGCCTGTTCTGAAAGGAGAAACTTGCCTCTGGCTGGCATTCCCAGTCCAGCTTCCCCTCTGAGCAGAATGGGCGTGTGCCCAGGGAGCACACAGGGCAGGCCATGTGACTTTCTGCTGTCCTTCTACTGGACAGGAGGGGCCCTGCCTGAGGCCTAGAGGGGGGATGTCACCTGTTGCCAGTAGCAAAGTCCCAGTGAGACAGAGTCTCAAGACACCTGCCAGTAGGGGCCCTCTGCTGGGCCTTGGTGCCAGGGACTGATGTTGAGGACTGGGGAGGCCATAGGGCTGCAGCTCCAGGGCTGCAACCACTGTACAGCCCCCTCGTCTTGCTGGCTGATAAAGGGGCAGCCCATAGGCAGGACAATAAAAGAACCATGCAAAACCTTAATTCTCTAGTCAACCAAGTCACCCTTTTCTACTTGAAGTTGTTAGTTAAACAGTGTTTAAGTACTTATGCAGGGCGTCATGCCCCAGGGCACCCCAAGATCAGTACTCGATCCACTCTAAGTGTGGACAAGCTGCAGGAGCAAGTAAGGAGTTTTTCAGGGGTTCCCGTGACACCTAGCCTGTCTTGTTCAACCAACCACACCATGAGTTCTGGGGGGGCACCTAGAGGATTAAAATTGGGGGTAAAGTCCCTTGGAGGCTGTTCAGGGAACCTCATGAGGGGTTCCTCTGAGTTACTCTGTCTTAGGTAATGGTGGGGAAGGGTCTGCAGCTCTGTACCCCGCCCCGGCCCCCCAGGAACTGTTGGGCAGACCGGGGGCTCCCCTGACCAAGCCCTCCTGCTGTCAAGTGTGTCCCCTAATCCTGCATACCCAGCACTTGCTTCAGCGTCACACGGGGTCAGGCGAGAGGAAGCAAGGGCACTGCAGAGTGTGCTGTGCACGGCGCAGCATAAATCACCATTTAGAGCAGAAAAGCGACGACTTCTGGGGTTACGAGGGGAGGCAGCACTTGGCAGAGCTACACAAAGGAAAAAAGACTGCACCAAAGCAAGCACGTGCTCACATTTATGCAAAGGTATGCAGAGGTGTGCATTTGTCTGGGGAAATTAAATCAGATTTTTAAATAAATAAATATATTAATCAAGTTAAAGGTTTTATGGAAGGAAGAATTTAGGGCAAGTCCTCAGCCTAAGGTGCATATGTTGAAATAAGCAAGTAAAAAAATATCTTACCCTGTTCTGACATTATTCAGCTCCGCATCATGTGGCACTGTGTCCACTGCAGACAGAAGCTGAGGGCGACGCGGCAATTTTCATGGAGTCACGTGTGCATGTTATTTCCTTGTTTTTTGTTGCATTATATTAAATTAAGAGTCAAAATTTATGTATCTGCGGGCTGGCACAGCGTCTCCCACCTGTGATCTCAGCACCATGGGAGGCCAAGGCAGGAAGGTCCCTTGACCTCACAAGTTTGAGAGATCAGCCTGAGCAAGAGTGAGACGCCATCTCTACTAAAAATATAAAAACTAGCTGGGCATTGTGGTGGCAACCTGTAGTCCCAGCTACTCTGGAGGCTGAAGCAAGAGGATCTCTTGAGCCCAAGAGTTTGAGGTTGCTGTGATCTATGACGTCATGGCCCCGTACCCAGGGTAACAAAATGAGACTGTCTCAATAAAACAAAAAATTATGTATCAGATGTCTAGTTTTCTGAACTACCTTTTGACTTATGTCATGTCTGGGGCCATCTTGGTCATTCCACTTAGCAGAGGGCCCAGGTGGCCTAGAGCAGTGGTCAAGGTGGGACATACACACAGCCCCTGAGAGACAAGAGGCCTGGCTCCTTCCCAGGGGCTCTGGGCAGGGCTCACTGGCTCTGGCATCTTCTTGGCAGGTCAGGCGGGCAGAAGAGGGGGCCACCTGCAGGTGCTGCATGGTGGGAGTCAAGGCCAGGCCTGGCTATCAAGTCATGATTCTTGAAAGAACTCGTGGGCGATTGGTGGTGGCCCTGCACGCCTCAGTGTCCTGCTGCATGGGTCAGCAGAGCAGCTGGTGGCCACGTGTCCTTCCCTCCCCTTCCTCTGACACTACAGGTGTACCTGTTCCTCATTGTTTCCAGGTGGCGGCTGCAAACCAAACAATGGCTCGCTGAGGGAAGGGAGTTTCCACCTGCAGCCTCCTCATGGCCGTGAGCAGCTATAAGCCTGGAGGCCTCTGAGTTGCCCGAGCCCACAGACACACCTGGGGACTGGGGCGGCATGGCTGGGTCTCCTCTCACCCTCCCTGAGCCCGCTTACCGAGGCTTCACTCAGAACCAAAGAGCCATAATTACTCCTCTAGAGGACACCTATACTCCCCTCCCCACCCCTGCAGAACAGAGGGCAGACGAAAAATAAAGCAAAATACAATAAAACGTGGCAAATCCATCAGCTTCCCAATGAAGACGGATGGCTGACACGGAGAGGAGCTCTGTGCCGGGAATTATTAAGCGTGGAATGGACTGGTTCAAATTAATTGGTTCAGCTGTGACCTCTGATCCCCATAAAGGTTGGGAGCGCCAACTACACCGGGCGGGAAGCCAGCCAGGCAGACGCTGTAATTGGTGGTGAGCCCAGCACCAGCCGGGTGGCCCCTGAGCAGAGCTGTTCTGCCTGTCCCCCCTTTCCCGTGATGTCGGCCTGCTGAGGCCAATCTAGGGATGTCGGCCAGGAAATCAGTCACGGACTAGGGCTTCGGAAGGCTGGCGAGAGCCAGGAGTATGTTGGTGGGAGCAGGGCTGGTCTTCAGAGACAGGAGGCCTCAGGGGCTTGTCCTTGTGTCTGTAGCTGGTCAGGCAAGGCCCACGACTGCTAGTGGCAGCTCTGGACCAGGAGATCCTGAGCTGACCGGAACGCGCCTTCTGCTCCCTGTGGGCGAGCCCTGGCTTCAGGGAGGGATGTGGTCCTGGGGGCGCAGAACCTGCCTGGCTCTAACTGGGAAAGAGAAAGGGAAGCAGCTTCTTTCTTTCCCTGAACCTGGTCTGGGCTCCTGCACAAGCCCCAGTCCCTGTGTCGCTGGGACAAGGCAGTGGTCACTGGTGCCTCTCTGGTCATTAAAACTGACCCCAGAGCACTTGGTTTGGGGGAGGAGAGCTCCCCTGTGCTCTGAGAGTTTAGCTCTGGGGCTCCTCTGACCTCGGGGTGAAGGGCAAAGCTGTTCTTGCAGCATCAGGACCCAGGTTCTGGGTGTGGGACAGGTGCTCTGAGCAAGGGGGCTGAATGCTAGAGTCCACTCCTGTGCCTCCAGCCAGCTCCCTGAGCCTCTGCCAGATGTGCAGTGTATCCCTTGGCTCTTGAGTCTCCAACTAAACTCCAGACTTCCACCCTCACCCTGGCTGGCCCGGCCTTCTCTGCACCTCCCTCTATCCTCGCCTCTGCAGCCCAGACCCTAGGTCCTCCTTGTGGGTGATTCAGATGGCCCATCCAGCTGACCAGGGCTGAAGCTCTCCCCAGGGGCTTTTGGCCAATGTCTCAGGATAACAAGAGTGAGCATTTTCCTGCAGGGCCCCTCACGCATCACTGGCACAGCTAAATAAGAATGAAGTGGCTGCCAGGGTCATAATGCCTGGGATCCTGACCAGGTGTCCCCTGTCTTACCCCCAAATCACCTACTGCTGGTTGCTCTGGCTCCTCATTTGGCCCCAGTCTGGCCTCCTCCCCCCTCCTGGACACTGACACCTCCTAGGCGGAGCGGCTCGGGCATCTCACACATCCAGTCTGGCTTCTGGGCGCTGTGCTCCCCAGGCACTCTCATCAGGCCCATCCCCACACCTGGGTGCTCTGGCTCAGCTCTTGCGGTATCCAGTTTCCTCACCTAGGGTCTCATCTCTACATCCTGCCACACTCACTGTATCCAGATCAGTGTACCTGGTGAAGGATACCTAGAGCCAGTGGCTGTAGGAATATTTAAGTGGCAACTCCACAAATGACTGGGGCTGAGTCTGGACTAACTTGAGAGCTAAGAAATCCTGACTGTCCAACCTAAAGGGAAGTCCCACACTTCTGTGAATTTTATTTCCAGGAGACCCCTAGTTCCTCCCCTGTTTGGCCAAGGGAAGGGAAAAAAGAAGCTGAGAGGTGAAAGGGGAGTTTGCGTGCCAGAGGCTTGGGCTCCCTGGAAGCCTTACTGTTTCAATGTCCTAGGAGGCTGGGGCCCTTTTGTAGGAACTAGAGGCTCGTTCTAAAATCCATATGAAAAATCAAAGGACCTAGAAGAGCCAATACATTTTTGATAAAGAAGAACAAAATTGGAGAACTAGAACTACCTACTTTCATCACCTGTACTGCTGCTGAGATAGAGACACATGTCAGGCAACCAGAATAGAGTCCAGAAAGTGACCCAGGTATAGAAAGAGGAATTCTAAGTACCTTCTCCCTTCAAGATTTCCCATCCTAATCTCCAGGACTGTGAGTACTTGTGAATATGTCAAGTCATGAGGCCAAAGGGTATTTAGGATGTAATTAGGGTTACTAATCAGTTGACCTTAAAATTGGGAAGTTATCCTGGATGATCTTGATATGACCAAGGTAATCGCAAGTACCCTTAAAAGCAGCAGAGGAGGTTAGAGACCCAAGGCAGGAGATAGTCATCATGTGGCTGCTGGGAGGTGGTGGTGAGGGGCACATGGTGAGCACCACGGCAGCTGCTAGGAGCCAGGAGTGGCCACTGACTAACCACCATCAGAGAAATGCAAGCCTCAGCCCTACGACTGTAAGGGACTTGTTTCTGCCAAAACTCTGAACAAGCTCAGAAGCTGACTCTCTCCTACATCCCCCGGAGAAGATCTCAACCAGCTCACACCTGGCTTCACACAGGTGAGACCTAAGCAGAGAACGCCATTGAGCCCCCCGAGTTTCCAAGCTGGCACAAGTAACTGAGCATTGTTTTAAGCCCCTAGGTGTGTGCTATCTTGTTATGGGGCAGTAGAAGTACATTAACCTAACTACACGTATACAGACAATTGGCTTTTGCCAAAGATGCAAAAGCAATTTTGGGAAAACTATAGTCTTTTCAACAAACGGTTATGAGAACATCGGCTATTAATATGCATAAAATGAACTTAGACCCGTCCAGTGTGCCATCTATAAACAGTAACTCACAGTGATCACAGACTTAAATGAAAATCCAACACTCATTCAGGCCTAGAGGGACATGTGCAGGCTGCTTCCACCTGCTTGGTCACTCTGGAGACAAGCGGGGTGCATGGGGGGAGGGGAGCAATGCGGGGATCCCCGGGGGTGACCATGGGGGAGGGGAGCAATGCGGGGAGCCCCCGGGGGGGACCAAGTTTTATTTTCTCAACTCCACAGTGAGGACAGAGATACCAGCTTTGGCACAATTGTTTATAATAACTGTGTGTGTGTGTTCCTGCATATTCCAAAATGGTTATCTTAGTGAAGAACATCTTCTTCAATATTACAGAAGAAAAGAGTTTGGGGACTGGATCACCAATTAAACCAGAGGAATATTCTAGAACACTGCCACCCTTGGTTGTAAAGTCAGTGGCCACAGAAGAAAATGAGTGAGAGAAGACAAGGCAAGCTGAGGAGGGGAGATCAGCAAGGGTGCAGGAGACCAAAAAGGCAACCGCAGCTTGAACATCTACAGGGGATGCGCAGGGCAGGAAATCCACTCAGCGCCAGCCTGGAGATGCTGCCTCGAAAATTACAAATCTTAAGTAGAAAGAGCCTTTGCCAGGGACAGCAGAGAGAAATCCAAACTTGGAAAGTATAGGAACGTTTCTAAGGAAGGACTCAGATAAGTTGGAACAGGAGCAATCATCAAAAATGAAATTGTAGAAAACAGGTCTGAGTGAAAAAGGAACAGAGAAGCCGGGTCATGGGACACATCCTCTCCAAAGTCACAGAAACTGCCACAGGCCCAGCAGCTATTTTTCTATGTATTTTATTTTGAGAATGCATATGTTACCTTTTAGTATCCTTTCAGGGAAAAATTACATGCGTACTACGGAGGAGGGGAACAATGCTGGCCTCAGTGTCTCCTCTGCAGTAGCACCTGCCAAAAGACGCTGGAGCCGGGGTGTGACATCTGAGGGAAATTTCTCCTTTTTGGTTCAAGAAAGGTTTAGGGGAAGATGAGTGAAGAGTGATAACCTGTGGTCACGTTAGAGTAGATGTGTGGGGTGGAAAGAACACTCAGGAACTCTCCAAAGCCAGAACTGGCCACGAGATGGTGGGTAAAGAGGGAGGCTGAAGTGGAGCTGGGGCTGGGAGGGAGGGAAGGCTCTAGGTGTCCTTCACCAGGTACACAGATCTGGAGACAGAGAATATGCTTGATTCTCCAGTTTGGGGGCGATAGTTTGAGTGCAAGAATGACAACTTCCAAGCTCGTCAGGTCAGAAAAGAAATTAGACGTTTCAAAGATATTTAATTTTTTATTTTGACTTTCTTTTCACCTTTCCACACTTTAAAAATATTGCTCCACTGTCCTCTTCCTGGCATTATATCGAAGTCTGCCATCGCACTCATCCCTGTCCCTCCGTACACGCCGTGTCCCTTCTCTCTCTCTTTTGGTAAGATTTTATCTTTACTCCTGGTTTTGACCAAACTGATTACCGTGCATACTGGTTTTATTTTCTTCATGCATCTTGTTGTTGGGTTTATTAAACTTCTTGGATCTTTGGATTTTACAGTAAATTCTAACCACTGTTTTTTCAACCTGTGTCTGTCCTCATCTCTTTCTCCTCACCGTCAGAGTCTCCAGGTGGATGTAGTTTAGGTTACTTGACATTGTCACACAGCTCTCTGATCCTCAATTACACATTTCAGGCTTTAAAGAAACACCATGTCTTGTTTTGCACGGTGTCCTTTGTCTTCTACGTCACTGACCTTTGCTTCAGCAGTGTCTTTCCTCCCCTTCATTTCATAGCATGTATTTTTCATCTCAGATATATTTTTCATTTCTTTTTTTTTTTTTTTTTTTTTTGTGATGGAGCCTCAAGCGTAGAGTGCCATGGCATCACAGCTCATAGCAACCTCCAACTCCTGGGCTCAAGCGAGTCTCCTGCCTCAGCCTTCTAAGTAGCTGGGACCACAGGCCCCTGCCACAACGCCCGGCCATTTTTTTTGGTTGCAGCCATCATTGTTGTTTTGGCAGGCCCGGGCTGGGGATTCGAACCCGCCACCTTAGGTGTACGTGGCTGGTGCCTTAGCCAATTGAGCCACAGGCACCGAGCCATATTTTTCATTTCTAGAAGTACTTGAAACTTTTTCATATCTTCCATGTCTCTGGTGAACCTGATCAATCTCCCTTTAGCTTGTGGAACATAGTGGATACATTTATCACGGTTGTTTTAATGTCCATCCCGACCAGTTACCGTAGCTGGGTAAGTTCTTGGTTAACTAACTAACTGGTTTTCTCCTCCTTGGGGGTCACACTTCTCTGCCTCTTGGTGTGCATTATAATTTCTAGTCAATTCACTACCCTGTGATTTTTACCTTGTTGGGTGATACATATGCTTGTATTCCTGCAGATCTTTGAGGGTTATTCTGGACTCAGGTTGCATGGAAACAGTTTCGTGGTTTCCTTTTAAGAATATTTTAGACAGAAGCAGAGCAGCATGAAATCTAGGACTAATTATTTTCACTTCTGAGAGGAGACCAGACTCTACCTGATGCTTCACAAACTATGAGGTCTGGTTGGTGCAGAACAGGCACTGTACCCGAACCCATTGTGCTCATTTGTTTTTGTTAAGCTTTTCTGGTGCTTCTTTCCCCACTTTGAGTGATTCCCTCACATGCATGCACTGACCCAGGGGTACTGAAAGGGGATCAACCTTCTGTCGGTCACCAGGGTCTCTCGCCCTCTCCTCTGCAGTCCACAGACTTCTGGGTTCTGCTGGGGTTCCTCTTCCATAGGCCATGGCCTGAAAACCATCTCCAAGCAGGAATCTGGAGACATCAGACACTAATTTTTCTGTCTTCCAGAGATTACTGTCCCTCATATGGTGTCCAGAATCTTGGAAACCATCATTTCATGTGTGTTGTCCACTTTTTAACTTTTTTTTTCAAATGAGTCAGTTCCTGTTGCTTAATCATGGATGGAAGTGGAAATCTCTCCCTGTGCGCTCACTGTACCAGCATCTGCAGTCCTGTCCTCTTTCATTATTCTGATGCTTTGTGCCTTATCTAAGATCAGTCTCACCAAAGCTTTGTCATTTTTATTAATACTTCAAAGAATCATCTTTTGACCTTGTTGACTCTCTCTATTATCCATATCTTCCCTATTTCATTAATTTATCTTATCTTTATTATTAATTTCATCATTCTATTATTCCAGGTTGGATTTATTTTGTAAGTTTTTTTTTCCTAACTTCTAATGAGAGATACTTAAGTCATTACTTTTCAGCCTCCCTTTTATCTGCCTGGGGGCACCTAAGGCTGTAGTTCTTCTCCTAAGTATACCTTTGGTTGTGCCCCACAAACTTGTCCTTGCAGTATTTTCACTTTGATCAAATTCTAAATATGTTCCTACTCTCATTGCTTAATTTAATTTATTTATTTATCTATCTATGTATTTATTGACTCATAGTGAAGATGGTTCCTCCACAGAGGGTTAGAATTGGCTCCTGTCAGGATCTTGGGGACCTTATCAGTCCTATAAATTAAATTATGGCCTTGTGGTTTTGAAATCACCCAGCTAGTATGAATTCAAGTTCTAAACTCACTTACGAGCTGGCTGTGTTCAAGTTCTTCCCTTCTTGTGCAAAGATTTGAATCAGTTGGTTTTCCTTCTAACGTGCTAAGGAGAGGGCACAGGTTTAGTCCCCACTCCCAGGGACGCTGAGTGCATAGCCCTCTGGAGAAACGGCTTGTTAGGGGCAAGCTCCTCCCAGGTCCCCTTGGAGAGGCCTGGGCATTGATCTTTTTGCCCAGGGACCTTGAGAACTGGACCATGAGGCCACCCCATTGGAGAATTCTACCAAAAGAAAGCTGGGTTTGCATCTTTATCTGTTCTTTGTGCTGAGAATTCCTGCAAGCTTACCTGATCGTAGAGGCTTTTAGGAAGACTTTTAATTTGTGTGTATATAGTTTAGTGTTTAAACTAGTTACCCAATTTACTATTTTATTGGAAATACGATTACCGAAGTTCTTTTTACATGAGTATTGTGCTGTCCTTCCATGTCTTACTGACTCAGCTTCAGATAACAAGGAATCCATTTCTTTTCTGCTATATCTATAATCTCTTGCCTTTCTTGGTATTTTTGATATCTGCATCAAACAAGCTCAGATCTCTCGCATCTCAGGAAGAAAGCTTGTTCACAGCTTCGCATCACCTCTGGAGCCCCCGCTCTCCTCACCTTCATAGTCAAGCTTGTTAGAAAGTCCTGTCCTCCTTGGCCTTGTGCCTTCCCAGAACTTCCTCCTGAAGTCACCCTCTCCTGCTTCCCATACAGCCCACTGCAATGCCCCAGGTCCACAGTCCAGCTCTGCTAAGTCCCCTCCTCTAGGACAGCCTTAGCTGTCCCCGTTCTCCTGCTCTCCTCCCACCTCCTCCCCACTAGCCCTTCAGAGCCATCCTTGGATTCTGCTGGCCATTTCCGGAGCTTTGCCCTCACCTGTGGACTGCTAATTCCAGAACTTCATCTTGTACTTCAGACCCAAATTTTTTTGGAACACTGGAAATTTTTTTTCCTTTTGAGATAAAGTCTCAAGCTGTTTCCCTGGGTAGAGTGCTGTGGCATTATCATAGCTCACAGCAACCTCCTACTCTTGGGCTTGAGGGATCCTCTCACTTCAGTTTTTCTATTTTTAGTAGAGATGGCGTCTCTCCCTTGCTCAGACTGGTCTCAAACTTGTGAGCTCAAGCAATCTACCTGCCTCAGCCTCCCAGAGTGCTAGGATTACAGGCTCGAGCCACCACAACTGGCCAGCCCTGGAAATCTTAACACATTGCAGACAGCCTAAGAGTGGCCACCACACATCCTGACATTCCCCAGTCCAACCTGTGCTTCCTCTCTGCTCCCCATCTCAGCAGCCAGCTCTGCGTCCACCCGCTGTGCATGCTTGAGGCCCCCATGCCTTCACTCTCCACCCCTGTGTGCCTCACTCTCCATCACAGACTTGTCACACATCCTAAATACCCATCCACATCTCTTATCTGATCCTCTGTTTGTGCTCAACAGCCCCCCTTAGGTTCCCCATGTCCTCAGTCATCTGCGTCCATTCTCCATGGGTGGCTCTGGGCACAATGCTTATAGGATTGCAGCTCTGGAAGACCTGCAGGTGCCCTGGGATGCAGGCTGTGCACTGTGCTGAGGCTCTAGGTAGTGAATGGTCCCTGGGTGAGCCCACTCCCTCCAGCCCTGCCCTGGGATGCAGGCTGTGCACTGTGCTGAGGCTCTAGGTGGTGAATGGTCCCTGGGCGAGCTCACCCCCTCCAGCTCTGCCCTGGGATGCAGGCTGTACACTGTGCTGAGGCTCTAGGTGGTGAATGGCCCCTGGGCGAGCCCACTCCCTCCAGCCCCACCCAGAGCCCCACTTGCGGAGACAGGGCAGTTGTTTGCCTGCTTTCTCTGCACCATCCTCCCTTTGTTTCTCATGACTCACTCCCTCTTTACAGGGCTCTTACTTACGTTCCCACCTTGG
The DNA here is from genome assembly GCA_963574575.1 of Galagoides demidoff. NCBI lineage: Eukaryota > Metazoa > Chordata > Mammalia > Primates > Galagidae > Galagoides > Galagoides demidoff. The sequence goes on from CAUYQV010147216.1 coordinate 47,059, forward strand.
GCAGTCCCAGAACACATATATTGCCCCAAGGAAGGCTCCTAACTCGGATGTGGCAATTGTGAATGTCCTTGTCTCTCTGAGAGAGGGGCTGGATCCTTTCCTCCATCAGAATAGCACAATCCTTGGTATATAGTAGGTGCTTAATAAATAGTTACCATTTGTGAGCAATGACATAGCACCCTGAGAGTCAGCTGCAGCCTGCTGTTCGCCCCCCTCTCTCCCTCACTGCCAGGGTCTCCTCACATCTCACATCCCTCCCACAGCATTTGTCAGAGTGACAGCAGTGTCCCTTATTGATGCTGATTATGCCAGGCCTGCACTTGCCATGACCTACTTCATCATCCTAACAACCCATAACTAAGATGCTGCAGACTTGGTCCCACGGCTGGCAGTCCTCGGTGTGGGTCAGGGACTGCCCTCCAGGAGTTCTGAGTACAGAGCTGCCTGCTGAGCCAGCCAGGGGTGTGAGGGCAGCCTGGGGAGGGGGATTCCCCAGTGGGATCTTCTGTCACTGGGATGTGGTGACCAAGTCCTGATGTCTTTACCCGCGCCCCCGGCTCTGAGTGCCAATGTCACCTCACAGGGCTACAGCACCTGTGACATGAACACGTGAGTGGACCATTTGATCAGATTCAAGTAGCAGATGTCAGGGAAGAAAGGGAAAGGGCACAGGAATGGCTTCCCGGCGTGGCAGGGAGCTTGGAGGAGCCACCGCAGAAGACCAGTGTCTCCTTATCTGAAGCTTCCAGCACGGGCAATTTTAAGTGGTATTGGTCCCAAAGACTAGAAAAGGCTTGAGGCGGGGTGGGGGGGTGTGTGGTCTATTGCTGAGGCCCAGGAGGAGGGGGAGAAGCATGTGAGAGAGCTGATGGCCTCCTCCTGCCTCTCCTGTCCTGTCCTCCCTCACTGCCATGGGATGGGAAAAGCATCATCTGAGCACCTCCTTCGCAGGGTCTAGAAAGTGTGAGGCCCTCAGGGCACCCACGGCCACTGCTAGAGATGTGCCTGCTTGCATGGCCCCTGGGAGTGCCTGCACCCTCTCCTTGGGAGTGAAAAGGAAGCTCTCTCCTGGAGGGCAAGGGCCTAGGGTGCAGGGAATCCAGGCCTCTGGGAAGCTTAACCCTCTTTAATGGGGTCAATGGAGACAACCAGGGATGTCCTCAGGGATACTGGTTATGTGGCAACAAGCTTTGGGTTGGGTGTGGATGAAAGGGAAACTTGAGAAAGTCAAGGATGGGCTGAGAATCTGCACAGATACCAAGCCCAGCAGGTCACCCTGCTCACACCAATGTTTGAGACCTCTGACCCAGCAGAAAAGGGGATCCAGGGCTCTGCCCCCAGCTCCAGTGTTCATGGCCCTGGGGTACACCCGAAGGCTACCTCAGGGGACGATCAGAGAGAGCCTTGACCAGGTCCGGGAGCTGGATAAGGGCCACAGGCGCGCTGCCCCCATAGTCAGGACGCCTCACTGTCTCTCAGATGTGCCAAGTGTAATTCTGGGAAAGGCCCAGACCAGCCAGGAGGAGTGAGAGGTCCAGAGGGAAGGTGGGAGGCTGAGGGCCACCGATAGCACATTGGCTGGGGTCAGGGGGTTTTTCAGAGAGAGGAGAAGCTGGGACCCTCCGTTTCAAGGGAGGTGCTGACCACCCACCTTGTCTCTCTTTCCTCCCCTTCTTATCTCATCTGTGTCTCCTCCCCCAAGCACCCTCTGTACCTGCCCTCCTGCCCTGGCCCCACACCCCACAGAGCACCTTGGGACCAGAGCAGGAGTGGCTAGGCTTGTCCTGCTCCCCAGGAGGAAAAGCATAGAGAAGGAAGGTCAGTGTGACAGAAGGACCTGCACTGGTCCCCCCCACGGATGACCTATGGCACATGGCTGTGTGTGGAGTCCTCTTCCTGCGGTGCTGCTGGGCCTGGTCCGGCTATACTCAGGTCTCCTGTCCAGGAGAGACCTGGACACTCCCTGCCCCAGCTCCTGTGCCTGGAGCTGCTGTGGCCCCGGCTTTCAATCCTGACCTCCCTGCCTGCACCCCTGGTTTTCTCTGGCTGTGCTCATTACAGAGACGGTCAGTGGCTGTGTGTCTCTCTGGGCGCAGAACCCATGCATGTCTGTGGTACCTCTTAGCAGTTCCCATTCCATGCCGAGGACATCGTCATCTCTCCAAACTCTCCTACTTTCAGAATCCCTAATTCCAGAATCAGGGACAGTCTGTCCAATATCGGCCCCCACCCCAGCTTGGCCCATCCTCATCCCTCAGGAGCCCCCCTCCTGGCCTCTGCTCCCCCTAGGTCCTGGCCCTCTTGAGCTCATCCCCACCCTTCCAGGCCTTTCTCAAGGAAGCTCTGAACTGGCAAGTGGCTGACAGTTACTGTGGCCTCACTCTAGGGAGGAGGTGGCCATCAGCAGAGGGCTGAGGGGAGCCTTGGTCTGGGCCTCCCACAGGTGAGTGTTCTACTAGCCACATCCTGCCCAAAGCTGGGCCAGAGGTGCCCACCCAGCCCAGCACAGCAGCAGCACCACTTGCTGTCTCCGCCTCTAGTCTTGTCTGTTTTCAGCCCCAGCTGTGCTCTGCCGGGCCTCACCTGGGGCTGCCCTGCAGACAGGGCCCCGGGGACCTCCGGCTGCGGCTTCCCAGCGTTCAGCAATGTTTCCAGCCATGTGCCTTCTCTCTCTGGGCACTCCTGCCCTGGGCCTCCATGAGCCCACCCAGCACCCTCTCTGCCTGCCTGCACCAGCAGCTCCTGGCTCGCCTTCCAGGGCTGACATCACTGGGGCCGGGGGGCCTCGTGGCCTCTCCTTGCTCTTTCCTCCACACCTGCTGCCTTAATGATCATATTTATGCTGATGACTCTCAAATTTATATTTCCTGGGCTCTGCTGCCGACCAGGGTCCCACCAGGAAGCAGATGGCAGACTCGTATGGGGGCTCCACTGCGGGGACTATTTACACGTGTGTGGGTTTTCGAGGGAAACCAACAGAATTAGCACAGCAGGGAGCTGCCGTCACCCCAGCAGCAGGGAGAGCTGCCAGGATAGCAGGGAGCTGCTGTCACCCCAGTGGTGGGGAGGTCTGCCAGGATAGGTGAAAACCAGATAGTCTTGGGGAGAGGGGTGTGACCACCTCCCATGACAAGCGGGGAGAGGAGGGGAGTCACAGCCCATATCACTCCTCTCCCCCTCTGCAGCTCCCAGCTACTAAGATGCAGCTGAACATCCCTGGGGCCAGGATCCCAGGACCACCGCAGGGGGGAGCTGGTGGGGCTGAGACCTGACCCGGCAGATGGGGCAGAGACTCCCTCCCAGAGCAGCCCCCAGGCGAAGCTGTAGAACTGAAATGCTCGACTCTATATCAAATTTCATCTCCTGTTAGCCTTGTGACCTTGGTAGCTGTGTGGCCTTGGGTTAAGTTACTGAACGTCTCTGTGCCTCGGTTTACTCAGGCTATGGGATTTGTGAGAATTAAAGAGGATAATGTTGTGAAAATCAGGTTAACAGTGTCCAGCACACAGTAAGGACTTAATGAGTTTCCTTCAAGCTAAGGGACTCAAACTCAGCTTGAAATTTGAGAATCTGATGGCCCACCAATCCTGGGCATCCTCGGGGTCTGTCACCTCCCCTTCCCCCCCTCTACACTGAGGGCCTGGACACCATTGCTTTCCCATCCTCAGGGTCTGTCACCCCCCTGGTACACTGAGGGCCTGGACACCAGTGCTTTTCCTCCACAGCGAATGGAACGTGATTCACAGCTGGTCTGGCGGTACCAACAGCATCAGCTCTGAGGGACGTCTTCTAGGAGGGTGGGAGCCTCCCCACCAAACCTTTGCCAGGACTTTTGTCCAATAGGTCACCTGCCCCAGCCTGGGCCCAGGGAGTGCTACGCTCTGAGTGCATTAGACCTGACTTTCTGTGCCACTCCGTGGGCCTGCTACGAGGGGAGAGGTGGCCGGACCCTGGGTGGGCAGCCAGTAGGAGGCACGGTAGCTCAACTCAGGACAGCCCTAGATTTACTTGTCCAACCTGGAGCCTTCAGGAGAAAAGGGGAGCAGTTGGTGAGTATGCAGGAAAGCTGGCTTATGCCGGCCAAGCCCTCCCCAGACAAAGGTGGCTGTGGTCACCCCAACAGTTTCCAGCACAGTGCCAGTGACCACAGTCCCCCACTGCAGGGACCATGGCCCCCAGCTGCCCATCCTCCCTGCTGGAGAGAGAACTCATTTAGTTTTACTAAGTGAACGTACTTTAATGAGGGGGATGGGCTCTCTGATAAAATAGTAACAAAACAACAGCTTATGGCAGAAACTGCTGTGCTCGTCCTATCTTCTACCCCTCCCCTACCTGGAGTGGAACCCTTTCAGCAGAACCTTCCAGTAGTTGCCTTTGTATTTCAAATAAAATTCCTACCCACTATTTACAATTTTTGCTTTCAATTTTCTGCATCACCAATTGACCTCCTACAATAAGAGATGAGAATTCAGTTCACTCCACCACCTCATTCGCCAGCAGAGTTATTATTAATTCTTGTGGCTTTTCCTAACAATGCTTACTCTTCACGCCTTTTGCCACCAAATACAGAGGGTACCTACTGACACCCCACCTTATGAGATGAAGATGTCGACACCGGCCTCCTCCCCTTTGTGCTGCTGACTTCTGGCAGGACTGAAGGAGTAATATTTATATTCAGTTCTATAACTCTAATTGTCTCCCAAATTTGTCTCCATGTTAATTCTCAGATTTGAAAACCAGTCACTAACGCTCACAGCGCTGTGGCTATTTAAGCTCTGGGCACGAAGCACTGCGTGGGGGCCGCCAACTGCACTTCCTTTCCTGGAGTGTCTTTTCATCACCGTTACCTTTATAGCAACTTCACTATTTTGCAAAATCTTTAGACACTAAAGGATTCTTTTGCGCTCTCCTCCTCTTCTTGGTCCCCAGGGACATGCCTTCCAGGCCCCCCGGCCTGCCCCAGGGGTACCCCGCAGCATGTCCACAGAGCCCGCCTCCCTGCCTTGGCCCCTTGCCCAGCTGCGTGTGACCGCCTCCGTCTGGGATTGTGCCTTTGTTTTGCTGCAAAAGATCTTCAAAAGCACAGCAGAGTGTGGGGGAGACGCGGTCTCAGAGACTGCGAATGTAAGGAAGGCGTCTGGCCTGGGGACCAGCCCACAGATCTTTCTGGACGCCTGATGCTGCATATCTACGCTGTCCCACAGGGTGATTGCTGACCAGGTGCGGCCAGTACAACGCAAGAGCCGAATTCTTAATTGTGTTTAACTTTAATTCTCATTTAGATTTAAGCCCCACATCTGCTGGTGGCCATTGTATTGGGCAACTCCTTGGCAGGCTGAGGGAAGGTTGGGCTGCTGGGTGGTGGAGGCAGAGGCAGGGGCTGGCTGTGAGGCTGAGATATACCAGGTTGCAGGAGTCCAGGAAGGAAGACTGGCTGGCTGCTCCGTGTGTGGCCGAGCCCTGTCACCCAGGACACTGTGCCCTCCTCTGTGGTGTGAGAAAGGCTGGGTCTGTCCTCCACATCCAACTGCTGGTGGAGACAAGGCAGTGACAGTTGGGGGCCTCCTCTGGGGAAGCTCCTGCTCCCTGGGATTGAGGGCAGTGCAGAGGTGGAGAGCTTTTCATCTGGAGTCTCAGCAGGAAGTTCTGCCCGACCCCTGGCAGCACAGTGACCTTGCACAACTCTCTTCTTGACCTTCAGTCTCCATCTCACCAAGGAGAAAAGCCCCAGCAGGGCTCTGGCAGGGCTAGATGGAACCCTGGACTGCAGCAGTGGTGCACCTGGCAGGGTCGGGACAGACACCAGTGTCCCAGGATGCACTCCCTGGGAATCAGATGGGAGGGATTTGTTTATATGGTCAATAAACAAAGTTTTAACAATGAGAAATGGTGAGCAAAGGGAAATTTAACAAAAGTTCTTAACTGTATGACATTGAATGGTTTTTAATATACACAGGTGCCTTGTGAATAATCAGTTAAAGACACACACATTTCCTGCTGCCCTTGAAGGAGGGTAGCACCCGGCTTCTTCATGTTGAACACACAAAGGACACACGCTCACACGAGCACACACATGCACACACTCACACACATATGACACATATGTGCACACAACTGAGAGACTCAACACCCCCTGCCCAGGTGCTCCACCAGCCCTTGCTCCATCTCACCATCGGTTGTGACCGAATGTGCCCCCCCCCCAATCCACACGTTGGAATCCTCTGGCTCATGGTGGTGGTGTTAGGAGGGGCTTGGAGGGGTCTATGAGGTCATGGAGGTGGGGCCCTCATGAGTGGGTTTAGTGGCCTCAGAAGACGAGGGCAAACAGCTCCCTGTCCCTTCCAGCCTGTGAGGGCACAGCAAGAAGGTAGCAACTGCACGAGGGTGCCATCGCCCAGACACGGGCCCCGGTACAAAGGTGTTCCTGGTGCTTACAGGCCACCTCTCGAGGGGACTCTGTGGACTAGCACCCCAGTGTCCAACACAGTCCAACCCATCGCTTTTGTTCCCTTTGTCCTTTCCTGTTTCTTGGGATGAACACAAAGGTAAGTAACAAGCATTTTGCATCTCATGTCCAAGAACAGGGAAAAATGAATAGGTGGCACAACTGACGAGGCGTCTGTCCCTGGTAGGATCATCTGTGATTAAAAATCACCCAGTTTGAATTTGGCCCAGTGCAGCTGCCTCCTTCCTGAAACTTTTACAAAGCTCCCGCGTGTTAATGAGGATGCCAGCTAATTACTTGCCAGATGATTAAGAAATCATACTGGGACAACTGATGGATCTCAGCAGGGAGCCTGTCAGACACTCCTAGGCCCTTCATCCTTCTGGAAGCTTCATTTCAAAGGATGGTGCTGACACTCCTGCAGACCCAGGGCTCAGCTGTGGGGTGGGCTCGGAGTGGGCTGATCTTATCCCTCCAACCCTGCACCAACACCTGGGCCTACTTCCTGGACCATCCGTGGTCCCTGAGCAAGATCACCTCTGCTCATCTCATCTCCAGCAAGTTCCACTGCTGGGATGGGGCCCATCTGGGCTCACCCCACCCCTGCCATGTCTGCCCTGCTGCTGGGCTGGATACAAGGCCAGGTGACTGGCAAGAGCTGGCCAAGAACCAAGTCAGAGTGAACACTGGATTGCCAGAGGCTTTGGAGATGGGACAGAGGCCAAGGGCTTCAGCCAGTACAAAAGGGTCAGAGAAAGCTTAGTGTCCAGGGCACCTGTCCAGACCTATCCAGGACACCAGCAGGTAAGGCTGGGCTGGGCTGCCTTTGAGCCATCCAGGGCAGGGCAGAGTAATCAGGAGAGGTGCCTAGGAGGGATGAGAGATGGAAGTTAAAGGCTGCAAACGTCTAATTGGCTCACGACCTACAAAGTTCCCTTGGGCTGTCCGTGTCATGGAGGAGGACAGTGAGGCTTCTCCTGGCTCATTACTAGGTCCCTAATCCCTGAAGAATCCCCACTCCCAGGCAGCACAGCTCAAATCCAGTGTCCAAAGGGGGAGCAAGCCTCCGTGATACTCCCTACATTCTAGAAGAGGCTCTCTGCTCCCCTGAGTGGCCCTAGAACTTGGGCTTTCCTGGACAATTTACCTCCAGAAGCGCAGTGGGGGCTAGCACTGGGCTAAGGAATCACGTGGGCACTTGGACCCCATGAACAGCCCCACAGATCTCAAACTACAGAGCAATGGCAGTCACAAGGGTGTCGCTGGAGCTGTGTGAGAAGCTTGGACTCTGGGAAAATGCAAGTGATTGGGGAAAATTAACAGTTCACACATGCACACACCCCTATCTAATCATGACCTCGTCTGACAAACCCTGGCGTTAGACGACTTAAAAATGCGCTGTGTGAAGCCATTACTGGACTAGGAGTTTCTGTGATTTTCTTTTAATCCTCAAACCTCTTTGTGGGAGGGCTCCTGGGGACCCTTCCCAGCTCTCTGAAAGGCCATGGCTGTCATCAGCCTCCTGCCCATGGTACTGCCACTGCTGGGGCCCTGGGGACAGAGGCAGGGTGCCCACTTCTGTGCTACAGAGCCCTGCCACCCCTGAAAAGAGAAGTGTCATTGTTCCCTTCTCCTCCTGCTTTAAATCACAGATACCTGTCCCCCAGGTTCCTCAGAGCCAGGCCTGACCCCACCCAGCTTCCCAGAGGGACATCACACCACATGGCTTCAGGGCGCTCATGGTCCCCTGAGGAAAGGCCCAGACTGTCTCAATATCCCCTCGGCAATGGATCAGGACTTCCAGTGAGCAAATGATGTGGATCTGTGATGCCATGTGGTCCCCAGAATCCTCAATTGCACCCCACAGGCAGGAGCATGAGACAGATTGCAGAAGCCCAAGGAGGTGTGAAGCGGGTTCTGGGCACAGGCTCCTCCTACCTCCTGGCAGGGTGCAAAATGAAGATCCCACAAGGTTCCAAAGTTCAGGCTCCAGAACCTTCTTTGCTGGGGTGGAGGAGAGAAAGAACAGTCACAACAGTGGGCCGGAGCTAAGGTTTTTTGTACCATGTTTCTTAATTTAGTTTTACAATGCACACTTTAAAAACTTTATTTTGAAATATCACAGATTCACAGACATTGCAAAGACAGCACAGGGCAGGCCTGCGTGGCCTTCTTCCAGCCAGGGTTTCCTTTCTCCCAATCACGGGTGCAGTGCTCTGTAGGGACCGCCGACTTGACACTGCAGCAAGACGAGCCTGTTGGCATTTGAGGTTCGTGTGACCAGCACTGCAGCGTGACACAGAGCCACTCTGTGTCCCTAAAGCTCCCTGGCCACCCCTTCCAGTCAGGTCACTGGCCGCAGCACCACTCCTCACCCAGGCAGCAGCTCCTCTGCTCCCGTCTCTGTGATCTTGACATTTCCAGAATGGTATATTCATGGATCATGCAGTGTGTGGCCTTTTTAGGTTAGATCTTTTTCTGCTCTGCCTTCAGGAGCTGTCCGGATCTCTGCGTGCATCCTCGGCTCTCTGCCCTGTGTGCCTCAGGGAGCTGCCCCGATCTCCACGCGCCTCCAGGAGCTGTCCCAGTCTCTGTGTGCACCCTCGCTGGCCCTCTCCGTCCCCCTCCCGACCTGCATTTCACGGTGCTGCTGGGCCATGGTGAGCTTAACCGTTCCTTTATGAGGGGCCGTCTTTGTTGTTTCTGACTTGATAATCCTGCTCCAGCACATGTGTGGATGCAAGGCCCCAGAAAGCAACTGCTGGGTCGTGTGGTGAACATGTGGTCAGGTTTTATAAGAAACTGCTACACTACATTGTAAAGCTCCGTGCCATCTTCCATTCCCACTAGAAATGCACGAGCAAACTCCTCTGTACCTTCACCAGCACCTGGCGTTTACACAAGAGGAGAGACGGTGTGTGACTTGAGCTATTCCTGCAGGAGTGAGGTGAGGTCTTACCATCGTCCAGATTTACACAACTCGGATGGTGGGTGATGCCGTCACCTCAGATGCGCTTACGCGCTGTCTGTGAGTCCTCGCCCCTCTGATGCGCTCATGCGCTGTCTGTGCATCCTCACCCCTCTGATGCCCTCATGCGGCGTTTGTGTGTCCTTGCCCTCTCTGATGCGCTCACATCTCGCTCTGTCTGTGCTTCCTCATCCCCCCCATGAGCTCACATCGTCTCTGTCCGTGCGTCCTCGCCCCTCGGATGTGCTCACATCACGTGCCGTCTGTGCATCCTCGCCCCTCTGATGAGCCACATTGCGCGCCGTCTGTGTGTCCTCATCCCCCCTGATGCGCTCACATCTCGCTCTGTCTGTGCGTCCTCATCCCCCCCCATGAGCTCACATCGCGCGCCGCCGTCTGTGCGCCCTCATCCCCCCTGATGCACTCACATCGTCTCTGTCTGTGCGCCCTCATCCCCCCATGCGCTCACATCGTCTCTGTGCGTCCTCGCCCCTCTGACGCGCTCACATCGTCTCTGTCTGTGCGCCCTCATCCCCCCATGCGCTCACATCGGCTCTGTCTG